>MU225642.1:561488-578975 GCA_018584345.1 Thuja plicata
ATTTGAGGAATGAATTTAGAAGAAAATAGATGATTAATTAATGATTAAAAAACCATTAATTAATAGATGAAAATTAGTGTTTTTAATGTAAAGTCGCAAGCCTGTCCATTTTAGGGTGTCTACAACAATATATTGTATTGTATTTCCTATATAACATTTTAGTGTACTATCATTTTTTAGAAGAAGATTTTTAAATTGAATATGAACTAATAATGGATACCCGTGGTTTGGTATTTCAGAATTATGATATATAAGACAATTCAATTTTTAATTTAAAGGAGAGTAATTTTGATATAATATTGAAATTTTAATTTTTTTGAAATAAATAAAATATATCTTTGTGAGTATTTTTTTTGGCTCGATAAAGATTTACTTTTATATTAAATTTAAACTAAGTATTTATAAAATATGTATCTATTGATCAAGTATGAGGGCATTATCTTCATTTCTTGTATACTTAATAAGAATTAAAAACACATTTAGAAGACTATTAGATCAGTAGGATATAATTCCTTCTTAACCAATCTTCGAAAACAACTGATTTAATTTGTTAAGTTTTTTTTAATGATGGTTGAATATAAAAGCTCACAAGTGTTAAGATCTATATCACCAATATTAATATACAAGTATTATACATAACTTCTTGGACAACATTGTTGCTTTTAAGTCACGAGGAACAAGTGGCTTGGTTTTTGTGTTCTAAAATGAATTTATGGTTTTTACATCATCTTATTTATATTGTAATTTTTATAGCCATGTTATATGGGCTTCTGATGTTTTCTTGAATCTTTATTGGATTCTAAAATGTTGCCAAGCTTTTACCTTAAGTTGTGATACCTTTTTGTTTGTCAACTTCTCCAATGTAAGTTTCGAGGTTATATTATATAGAAGGGATATTCAACATTATGGATGATGGTTTTCATTTTATTTTTTTAGCATGGTACATAAATATTTGAATTTAAATTGGGACTCCTGTATCATTTTATCTATAATTAACATTATTTGGGCTTCTCAGTCACTTTATGTCATAGGTGTACTATTTGTGATAATATGGAAACCAATATTTCAAGATGTCCAAATGGTGAATAGAATCAACAACTCCCCTTATTGGCTGCAACTCCCTCTTCTTCTTAGAAGTACAACATGTGTGTTAATGTTTGGTTGCATCCCCTGCACCTTTTTGTGATACTAAGTTCAGCCACAGTTGAACTTATTGGAAATGTCTATTTTCTCAGTGATAAGAAGTATCGCAAGTGTTCAAATCACCAAGGGTGGTTATGTCCATGTCTTAAAGACTTACAATGTTGTTTCTTATGCAATCTGATTCTTTGTTTAAATCCTATGATAGTTAGTCTTTCCTTGATCACTAGTATTGTAATTTTTTAAAAACAAAAAAATGCTCTTGTTTTAGTCAAAGCTTCTTTTTCATATAGTTTTAAATTCTCTATAAACTTTGATGTTTTTTATGAACACATAAAATAGTGCAATATAAAATGCTTTTACATGAAAATATTTCTTTGGCACAAGCAAATTTGATAAACTTTAGAAAGAGCAATCTAACTAATTTTTGTAAATTAGTTGGTGGAAATAAATATTAGACTGTCTATAAAAAATTTGCTTACTTTTTGTAAGGTTGTAATTGAATAGGTAGAAAGTAAGGTTGTAATTGAATAAGTAGTAATGGTGATTATTAAATATGCACGTGGAAATAAATATTAGATTGTTCAAAAAAGCTGCTTCCTTTTGTAAGAATCTAATTGAATTAGTAGTACTATTGATTGTAGTGGAAACAATAATTGTAGTCTTGCATTTTCAATATGTGCATGACTTAAGAAAGAGTTAAGCAACTAATTATTTATAATTAGTGGATGGAAATGAATGTTTGTTCAATTATATTTCTCAATTCGACAAGCACTATTTTTAGCAATCCTTCGAGTGTTGTGGCATTTGTCTGAAAGTAAAGTGGAAAATTATATATATTTCAACAAAATTTTGAAAGTGATGACAATGTTTAAATTTGTTGTCCTCATTTTAGTTGGAAAATCTTAAGCTACTTTTACTTTTAGAAGAATTATCGATACAAATTTTTTTAACTTTTTCGTATGAAGGTTCAACACACATAGCCTTGGTAAGACAACTTTTGGAGTAAGATCGTCAAGAAATTAAAGCCATTATTTTGATAACAAGTTTACGGCAAGCCTACAAACTTTTCTTGGAGAATCAGTTTACAATTGTATTTTCATGTTTCATTTACGTGGTTTGTAGTACAAATTATAGGATTAGGAAAAAAATGAATTTATAGTAAAATGGTAGTTCAAGTAATCTATGAAAAAAAAAATCAATGTTTACACTCTTTTTTAGTTAAAGTTATATTTCTTGGAAGACAATAATTTTTATCCTAAGAGTACATGTTTATGTTCGCAAGTTTTAGGTCTACAAAACTAAATTTTAAAAGTATGTGGAAAAATGGTGAGATTCATAGAAGAGCCATAACAACTTTACATTTTTAGTTTGTTTGCATTTCATAAATGATTTTAAAAGTCTATATTATGAGGAAATTTGAAAGGATTCACGGGATCATCAACCCAAATAAATTCATTTAAATTTATCATACCCTCATAATCTAATCTTCAATATATCAATATGAACTATATGACAGATTTTGAAAGCTCAAAATGAAGGAACAAAAAAACATTGAAAGGCATGAATGGACTGTCCAATCATAGGTCCTATCAATACTACCACATTGTGACATGTATTTACCATCATTGTTCAAATGTTGAACAATAAATAAAGTCGATAATAGGTGAAAATTATTTGGAAAATGACTCTGCAACAATTTTCTGATGCAGACATTGTGTCTCGATTCTTATCTAACTCCATGGACTTCTTTGAAAACTTTGATCTTGTGTTGCATTTTACTAATGCATATGTACAACATTACTTCAAACCTCCAGGCAGCTACAAGGAAGTTATTGATGCATATGTTGCAGGAAAAGGTGATTCTTTTGTAGGGGGATTATTCTCTCATGAATCACTTCAACAATGTGAAGCTTTGTCTTGTGTATTCAGTGCTCTCAAATTAGCACTTTCTAGTAATTGTAAACTTGTACTTACACATGCCTTGGATGCTCATCATGTTCATCTGGGAGAGAAAATTTCAAAAAGAGTTTCAAAAGTTTATAATTCAGTAATGTGCCTACAAATGCATATGCCTCCTTGCATTGATGGTATAGGTTTTGCAAGCACATTTGCCTTGCCACCAGTTTGTCCCACAGAGCATGAAAATTGTAACAAAACTTCATCTCGATCATCTCCATTATATTGACCATCTTTTGCATTGGTCTTAATCATTTTAATTCAACACAATTGTCATGCTTCTATGTATATTCCTCCATTGTTATATTGATAACTTTAGTTGTAAAAAGACTATAGCAGTTGAATATGTTGACTGTATGCAACCAATAATTATATGGATCATTACACAATGTTTGGAATATGTTTGTTGAAAACCTCAATTGGAGGAATCTTATAAAAATATAATTGTTGTACCATTTGTTATCAATAATAAACACTTTGAATACAACTGATGCAGGTTGGCAAAGCACCATACATGAAAACTGCTATTACATTTTGTAGTTGCGAAAGCAATATAGTAGTGCATCTTCGAAATGGATGGCTCCTTGCATGATGACAATATTGTGTTTGGTGCAATAGTCCTACTAGTAGAAATGTGTTTCGTTTTGATGCTTCTTGTGATGGTCAAAGACACCCCCCAATTTTTCATGTTTTTGACATGCAATGTAGTACCATTTTATGTATTTTTATTCATAATTCAATAAAACATGTTCTTCTTCCATCACAACGATGTGAGCATTACACAAAAGAACTGATTGCCTTACAATTTGCTATAGCTTATCTATGCAAGTATTTTTAGTTGTTAAATAACTATAGTTAGCATCTAATTGGAAGGCCAACATAGTAAACGTATTACCTTTGTATATTGCAAAATATTTCTTTAAATTGTTCATTTCACCTACAAAGTCGAATACCAGAATGAGTAGATTGTCAAAGAAATCAACTTTAGAAACATACAATGCTGACAACTGCAATCGTGAAAAAATATTGTTGTTTACAAATAAATCAAGGAAACGTTTGAAGCATATCCAATATAAAAGTGTCAGAAGATGTCCATGGGTTCACTACGCTGTAGAGATAATGGATTCGAAAACTAAAAGTTGCCATTGGCTTGGTACATTTGAAACTGCTGAGGATGCCACTATTTCATATGGAAAGGTTGTAATGTCCATGAAAGGAATCAGAGGATGACCAAATTTTGATTCTGATAGTTAGAAACATATAATACAATGGAAGAAAAAGCAATGTCATCTCTACCAATGGTGTCAACTTCCACGGTATAGACAAATTAGGAAATTACGAGGAGTCCAAGTTCTGGTTCATGGTTTGACCTCCCTGTTGGTTTGCAAGTACAATCTTCATTAGTACAAAGTGCTACTTTCAATATAACTCCTAATATGCAATTTGATTCTATCCCACCATAGATATTTTAGGATGAATTAGTAGGGAAAAATACCAGTAAGGAAATAATAGAAGTAATAGAAAATTATCCTTATCATCTTCAAAGTAATACTGATATGTTATATACTTTTCCTAACCAAGCTTTATTAGACAGCGTAGTTCATAGGTACTAACTAGTACCAGATATCAATAATGGCAATCAAGATGGTTGTAACCATGACACCAATGGTAGTAATTTTCAAAGAATTCAAAGTTTTTCAACTGTTTCATATAATTGCAACAGTGGTGGATCAAATTTGTTGGGATCAACTATGCACAGTTTGAAAAATGCACCCTCTAGCTATCAACAGGTGCACGAATGCATTGGTATGCCTTGAAACCAAATGTACTTTTTATTCTTTATCTTTTGCAAAAGAGAAGTCTGAGAAAACTTAAACCACATGAATAGACGATTGTATATAATTATCTTCTATGAATGCACATTTTTTTTAATTCACTTGTTAATTGTCTCTCTTGGCAATCAATTGCAGGCATCAGATACATTGTCGATCCTTCTACAAATCCTTGTCTACCAGACTGCAAATGAGAGGCTACATCGATACATAGGGTTTCAAATGACTCCATTGTATGTGTAGACAATGTGCTTCATGGAACACAATGTAGTATCAATGTTCTAGTTAGGAACATATACAACAACATTGTATCCTTAACCCATAAATGTCAAAGAGTAGGCCCTAGAGAACAAAGACATTGTGACATATGTATAGAACTTCTAGTTGAAGTTGGAAAATTGAAGAGAAAGTTACTGGAAGTTGAAGAATGAATCAATGTTATCAAAGACCCCACCTTTAAGTTTTATACTGCCTGTGAGCATCCACTTTAAAGTGGAATTAAACATATTGATATTTTCCAATTTTAATCAGAATAGGGAGGCCTAAAGTAAATCCCATGTTTTTTTCTTGTATTAGGTGGTTCCTAATTGAACCCTAAAATTATATACTTGTAAATTTAATTGTACCAGACACACATTTTATATTCATAAATAAACTATTTTGTACGAACAAAACACTTGAACTCTTTTCCTAAATGGAAATATTTGAGAAAAGGGATTTTATTTTTAAAACCAATCATTTCTATTTCCTTTTTGTATGCATGCAAAGTTTGTATGCATTACACCTAAATGTAAAATTTAGTAGTATACTTTGTTCTTGTTTTCTTTTTATGAATTTGTAAACAAAATATAATATAACTCATCCTCTACCCATAATACATAGATGGGTTTATTTTGGAATCAAAATTGGATGTCAAATATAGAATAGCTAACAACAACATACATTTTTGTGTCACAGACAAGGGTGTTATTGCGTACTAAACCAAGAAGACTGCAAACGTTCCCATCATAAGAAAAAAAAATCTGTGGCAACTACTTATATCAATTCCATTCTCAGGACATACAATACAAGCAATAAATCTCATCTCTCTAAAAAAATCAAATATAAAGAATTTTTGAAACTAAAAATTACAAAAGGATGGATGTTGACAAATACATATCTCAAAACCATTTGCAAACATGTGACATTGACAAAATATTGGAAAAACAAGGACTCTATTGATTGCCCACATTTAAATACAGTGTTGATGATTGCTTATTTGATTCTCTTGAATTGTTTCTCAATTTTAATTTTACATCCATTCAACTACGAAAAGGAACAATTGACTACTTTATGAGGTGTTATCAAAATGGTGACCTTGAAGCAATAAACTCTTACAATAATGAATTGCACCCTGAAAGCTTACAAGAACTACACAATGTTAAAGACCCCACTTATTATCTGTGATGAATGCGACTATCTTCTAAACTAACATATGCCAATCAAGAACTTGGTTTATGGGGAGATATATTTTGCATTCACTAGCTCTCGATGTGGTTAGAAATTTGAATTTGTGTTTTCTCAGTGACAACTAAAAAAATATATCTAGACTTCAAATGAACACTAAATACAAGCCCATATTGTATCCTTTTCCATGAAACAAATCCACTTAATGGACATTTTAAGCCTTTATATAAAGCTGCAGACAAACACTTCAAACTATCGATGATAAAACTGCACAATCTTAAACAAATGATTAGGACTAATAGACAATTCTTGATAACTCAGAAGACAAGTAAACAAAAATTGCAAATAGGTAGCAATTCTTGCAAACTAGAAAGTCAAGTGGACAGTCATCAACAAGTAATAACAAATATTTTTTGAGAAACAAAGAAACTAATTTGACAAAAAATGCAAAAGAGGAATGAAAATACTAAAGAAATTGCAAACATATCAGTTACGAGCAATGTTCTGCAAGGTGAAATTGACATAGTTCCATACTACAAGTAGATATCAGGCCGTAACGGGAAACAAAAGACAAAAAAACTAACATCAATAGAAAAATATGAAATCTCTGTAAAGGACACTCCCAAATAGCCTTGCACAATTTGTCAACTCTTGCACTTCAAGAAAGACATCAAAGATTTTAGAGAAAAGGAGAAAAATATATACTACAAATTAATACATTGTAATTATCCAACTACTAATGACAACATTTGTAGAACATGTGATATGTCTTTGAAGCAATGCTCTCTTCCAAAATTTGCATCACCACAAAACATCCACAATAATAGACCATTGAAACATGTGCAAATGCTCACGCAGTTAGAAGAAAGACTTGTTTCTCTTAGAATTGCATTTGCACAAATTTGGGAACTAGGATACAAAAGGTCTTAGACAGGCCTCACCAGATCCATAATAAATGTTCCTGTAAACATGGGCATTGTTCAAAATGCCTTGCCACAGTCAATAGCAAACACTTGAACAATTGTTGTGTATTTGAAAAGATGTTTGGAATATAAAAATGCATTTCAAAAAGGAATGGTGAGACCAAATATTGTAATGCAAGCTCTCTTAGAATTGACGAGGACAAAACTCTACAAAATGGAAAAAGTACACATCAATGATGACTGGATACATACATTAGAATCAAATTATGGAAATGAAAGCAACAGTAAAATCAACTTAAGTGATTGTGACTCACAAAGTGATTTAGAAAATGAAAACCCAATCGAAACATTGATACATGGATATACAAATTCTAGATGTATACACAACATGGAAGAAAAAATTATTGAAATAGTACCTGCTTAAGATAGCAACAAAATAAATCCTTGAGGATGAGGAATTTGTTCAATCTAAAGAATTAAAAAAAGTTCTATTAAAATTTAAGTTCAGGGAACCTAATAAAATATTGGAACATTAAGAAGGACAAGGATCTCACCTAGAGCAACAAAATAAAGTTTATATTTCCACCATTCATAACTTTAATCCAGATTGAGTGAATTTATCAATAGAAGATGCAAGAAATTTTTTAATGGAAAGTGGGATGGTTTTTCTCCCTAGGTGAGATTTCCGATCTTCTTTCATTCTTGATTAGGTTAGAATCCCAAAGGATTAAATATTTGCATCAGAGTTTGAAGTTAGCGAGTTCTTTTTTATATAGGGATTTGATCCAAAAATTCAAACTTTAGCTATTCAAGCATTGTCCCCTTCCACAAAAAATCCAAAAATGATAGATATTGGAGAAGAAAGAAGAGGAAGTGTTATAATAAAGACAGTGAAAATCACCTCTATAGTAGAGTCAACATATATGGAATATCTGTTGGCAAGTGATAGTTTTGGTATGGTATGAGACACTTATGGGTTGTCATTTATGCAACCACATCTGGTATATTGATTTCTCGAAATGAAGTTTAGTTTTGGAGATACAGTATTCAAAATGACTAAGTACAGAAGCAGATATACAGAGTATAACAATATTGTTTTGGATAGCGAAGATCAAGTACAACATTTTATGACTCGCAAGCTTAGAGGAAGATACTATGGATTATGTATGAACTCCACATACGATCAATTTGGTTTTGGAGATCATTATAGTGAGTTAGAGAGAATTGAAGACATGCATAGACAACAGAACAACGTAATAGAGCAGTTGAACAAGTAGCAATGAATCAAGGAGTATGTCATGGACTCATGGCAAGCTAAGTTAGATTATGATTTTGGATAACCTATATTTTGGTTATGTAAGAGCACCGACTTTGTAATTACTCTTTACATTATTAATTTTATTTTGCATTGAGATTTGACTATGTAATAATAATTAAGAGAGCCTACTTGATGATGATAAAGATATTTATATGAAGACTTTTTGTAAAGAGAAGATATATGATGATATGATGAGATAAGGAAGGATATGTGTGTATGAAATGACAGATGTGAGAGAAGAGGTTGAAAAAGATCATTAAAGAGCTATGACTAGAACTATCTAAGCATTGAAGATGCTTGTTTTGTTCATTACTGAGAACACTTTGTAACACAAGTATTGTTGTAAGAGTTGTAAGCTCAGTTGGCTCCTAACAGGGTGTTGTATACCTTTAACAGGGTTGTTATTCCTTTAACAAGGAAATGTACTATGTAATATTCAGCTCCTAACAGGGCTAGGTCTTTTAACAGGGACACTATATGTTAGTGCACGCTTGTGGGTACCATACCCACTGGGGTTTTCCCTTGGCTAGGGTTTCCTCGACAAAAAATAATGGTGTTATGAGTTCTGTATTATTTTCTTATGTTCTTTTCATTTTTGTAAGCGTATGGTTTATTTGGAATTGGTAAGTTTAATTTAAAGTGTTGTAATACTGAATCACCCCCCTCTTAGTATTACTCAATCCTAATAATTTGTATAAGAGTGATTGACCCTTGGAGAGAAATCCTAACAGCTTAAGGGAGATCAAAATGGATTCATAAAATTTGCAAGAGAATTTTGAAGCAACACTTGAAGACCTTGATAAAGAAAAAGCAGAAAATGGTGACTTGAGATTCAATTTAAGAAAAGCTGAGGGATTCATTAAATAACTAAAGGATGAACTTGAAATTTATAAAAATAAGAGACATGATCTTATGGTTTAGATAAAAGAAGATTTAGACAATGATAATTCAGATCAGATAAAGAAACTTGAACAAGAGAATGATACTTTGAAGCTTGAGAATGAGACAATGGCTAAAGAGATTCAACAAGAAAAGAATTCTAAGAACAAAACTGAAGAAGCTTTGAAAGATGCTAATATTCTAATGGGACAAAAGAAGATTGACCTTGACCATTACAAGAAAAAGTATCTAGAATTGGAAAAACATAATCAGATCATAAAAGGTGAGCTTGTTGAGACAAAGAAACACATTGAGAAACTTCACATGAGCAGTGACTTGATCAATGAACAAAGAGATAGACAGAAATGTAAAGGTGATATGAATGGCATTGGCTTCAATGAAGTTGAATGTTATCAGAATCAAGAAGAAAAATTTGATCCAAAGATTGATGGAGATTAACTTATTCTTGAAGAACCTAAAGAACATATTAGACCTTTTAGAGGTAGATATTTTAGATGTAACAAGTTTGGATACATGAAGAGAGATTTCAAAGGTAATACCCCTTTCAGAACTTTTTCTGGTTGTTGTTTTAATTAAAATACATATGGGCACAAAAAACAAGAATGCAGGAAACTTGATCAATCTAGATATAGATGAGATTACACCAGAGAAGAATCAAATGCTAAGATCACATGTTACAAATGTAATAACCTTGGACACATTGCAAGGAGTTGTAAGTTGCAATTTAATTAGAATAGAAAACCTCCTATATGCTACAAATGTAACAATCTAGGTCATATAGAAAAAATTTGTAGGTATAATGGAGTAAATAACAAAAGAGTACCACCTCATATGGATACAAAGAAGAATGACAGTGATAGTGGTAAGAGTTTTGAAAATTGTTTCAAGAAAGCAGAAGATAATAGTAGTGGTAAGGTATGGAAATTCAAAGAGTCTAGTGAGATATTGGTTCAAGGAGAGACAATAGATGCTACTAGATCTTCGCCTGATGTGAAAAAATTGACCTAAATGGTCAATCATGGCCTTAGAAGGAGCATTAGATGAATACAATAGATTATATCCAACCCCTGATTCTGAGGAGTAAACTCCAATGATCTTACTTGTGATATGTGTAGACATCATAAAACTTATATCTAAGAGTTCAACATCGAACAATGCATATTCTATGATCGTGGGATTTAAAATTGACTAGACAATGCACGATGTTAAGTATATTGGGTAATGTGTATCTTACACTTAACAATGAATATAAGGAGATCTGAGATACCTATTTCTTCACTATTTGAAGAGCAACTACCTAAGGAGAATAGAGATCAGAAAGTATCAGACTATCTAATAACTATTTTGCATGATCGATCAAAGCAGTAATTGAGAATTTAGCATAATTGAGGTATTTAAATCATCTACTCATACAGAAGCTATGGACACACCTTTGATTTATGATGTTGTAGATCAACCTAGATAAAAAATTGAGAAACATTCATTTAAGTCTTGTGAAGACAACCCCGAAGGAGCATTTTCCCAGACACCACACGACGTCTTGCATGTAGAGTATATTAGGCCATACATTCATTGCAAGTATGATATATTGGGTGTTGATGAGATTTCTACAAAAATGGAATCCATGATTGATAATGGAAAATGAAAGAAAGAGTCAAAATTCCTGAAGAGTTAGTTGAGAAATACAAGGATACAATTTTTATCATGGTTGAAACTGATTGTGTATGCTTTGAGGTAGCTGTACCTAGGAATAAATGGTGTTACCTTATGGGTTATGGAGTTAGTTTAGAAGTTCTAACTATGCAAATTGAACATGTGTTGGCATCTGAAGTAGATACATCTGAGGAGAGATGGGGCACCTATGAAAAAAATAGCTAAATTCAGATAAGAGAAGACTAGAGGGATGAGGAAAATAAAACTAGAAAACATTAATGATGATTGTGGAGCTAAGGCAGGTTTAACCAAAGAAGAGATGAGAGAAGTAAGGAAGAAGATGGTAGAGAGATATTCTAGGTTGGAAAGAAATTCTACTGCAACCCTTCCACCTCTAGAGATTGAGCAGGTAACTAGTCCACCTTCTACAAAATTGATGTAACCACCCCTTCACCACCATAGAAGACCTCGCAGGAAGAGGCAGTAAAACTAGTACCTTGGAGAAGCACAAGATCCACTAAACTGAATTCACCTCCTCAAGAACAGAGGACTGAAGGATAAGAGAAGAAAGCCAAAAAAGAGACCACAAGTGATAGACATGTATGGAAGCCTGATTTGAAGATGTTGGAGAAGAGAGCTATTGAGCAAGGTAAGCTTGTTTCAGTGGACAAATACTATGACAGGTATGAGGAATCTGATAAACTAAAGATTGAAGACATAGTAGTAAATCATTTACTTGTTTTCAATAAGAATCTACTAGATTTAGAGGGAAGTATACCTAAGGAACTATATGGTAAACTAGAAATTAGGAAACAACTTACACACATTGAAGATGAGGCTATTAGGAATCAAGCTATTGATGACATGTTGCTAGTAGTTTCAATATAATAAAGAGAGAGAAAGAATATTGGGAGCACTAAAACCCTTATTGAGAATGAAAGAAATATTAGTAAAAATTATGGGTAGGATGTATGAAGAAGTTTTAGAAGAGAATCAGAAGGTGGTGGAACCCAAACTTACAGATCAAATTTGCACATGAAAATGGTTCAGGGAAGTATCCTTTGTATTCATTATTGTGTTTATGCTTTCATTTTCTGCATGTTCATCTATGCTTTTATTTATCTCTTATGTCTATTTGTATTTCATATATCATATTATTCTTATGTTTTTCAGCCTGAATATTCATATTTAAATTCATAAATATAACCGTTGCTTGTCTTTTCGCGGTCTTTTTATTTATTTTATACTTTTACATAGATATGTCTGATGGTTAAACCTCAGTGTAGATCGACGGTTGGTGTATTCCCTTGATTGAGAGATGAATGACCTTTACTCATTAAGGAATTATGTGATGCCGACTGGTGTCTGTTTAGATCTCGCTTGACTGAGGTCAAAGTCATTTAAACATTGAGCAAGTAAATATCCATCCGACGGTCGATGTGTTTCCTTAAATACAAGATGCACGCTATCTATCTATTAAGGCATCACGCCTAAGTGACACGTGTCCTACGCCTACTGATGTATAAGGATAAGATGACAAGGATACATGTGGCATCATTTGGTTCGTTGGGCAAGTTGACTGGGATACACGTTAGTTTACATGATAGATCTTTTAGCGGTTAACAGTTAGACAGGATCTACGGTTGGCGCGATGCCTTAAATCCCAGATGCACAGTTTCTAGTCTTCAAGGAATTGCAATATTGTGATGCATGTCCCAGGCCTACGGAAGTATGATGAAGAGGTGACAAGGATCCAGCTGGCAAAAATTGATCGATCGATCAAAATGATAAGGATACACTTCATCTCTATAGCTAGTTAAAGTGTGAGAAACTAAGGTTTTGATCTTTTAGCACATGGGTGAAATTGATGGTGATGACTTAATGTGGTAATAAAGATGACCGGATTTTATATCCAAGCCGTGGGTTCATCAACAGTTGAATATAAGGAAGGATCCAAACATATCTACGATTGGAATAATGCCTTAAAGACAAGATGCACATTATCTATTCATTAAGGCATCATGACATGCCGCCATGTGTCCTGGCCCCACTAAAAGTATGAGAAATGTAGGAGGAAGGATCTATAGTGGATGTTAAATAGATCTACGATCGATGTTCACTCACCATGAAAATTTTCAAGTTTTTTATCTATCGTGAGAGTGTGCCTGGTCACTGCATGTCCCAGACTCATTAAAGTCTAAGAAATGAGATAAAAAGATCTACGATTCAAAGTTGATCTCATCCATGGCTAGTGTTCACTCAAAATGAAAAGGTTTAGGGTTTTTATCTAGAGTGTGAGCACGATTGGATGACACGTGTCCATGGCGGACCAAGCTGACCAAAGAAGGAATGAAGTAAAGACCGATCAAGTTCAAATTGATCTAACAGACAATGTAAATCCTTAAAGAAAAAGTGATCAACATCTTACCATTAAGGCATTATGCATGAATGACATGTGTCCCAGGGCCATGGTGGTCTAAGCAATATGATCGTGTAAAGGGAGTGAAAAGGGGTGAAGAGATTGTTTGTTAATTGTTGTTTGATTTGATTAAAGAGTGTTGATTTCCTTAACCCTACTTTACATTTAATTGAATTGTGTTGATTGTATGTTTCAATTGTGATTAAGGAGAAGATAAGGTTCTCTTCTTCTATCCTCAAATGCACAAAATGGAAGATCCAAGTTGATTAACCCCAAAGAAGGATCAATGCACAAATGAATCAACTATTTGGAAAAGAGAGTAAAGAAGGAGATCTTAAATTCTGTTAATTATTAAGTAAATATGATTTATTACAGTAATTGAAAAGGATAGGAAGAAGATCCAACCTTAAAGTATTGTAGATCAAAGAATGTTTTTTTATGAGGTCTATACTCTATTTCTGGAAAAATTGAAGTATGATCCAGAACCAAAATGTAGAGACAAACAAAACCCAGAAATATTTTTCTGATCTAACACCGTCTTATGAAAAAGGTTGACCTTGACCCCCAAATGTTGACCCTGACCCAATAATGTCAACCTTGACCTGCACAGGTCCGACAGAGAATTTGTTCACGGAGCCCGACAGAAGGCCAAAAAGGGTATCCAGATCTGAGTCCAAATCTGTAGTCTTGAACCTGTACCTACAAGAAAAAGAGGCTTGTTTGTTGGGGGGGAGGGGTTTGCCTTAGTCAAACCCTGATTTAAGAATTAACCTTGAAATCAATAAAGTATAGAATGCTAGCAAGTAGTAGAATTGAATCTAACCATGAAGCTATGATATTAAATAGATATGCAATTGTAATTCAAATGTAAGTAAGTATGTAAATATGAAAGCTTGGACTCAATAGAAACCAAAAACCTCCATGATTGTATGTTTGAAATCCACCTTGAAGAGATGATAAAAGAGTCTTGAGGATGCACAAAGGATCTTGAAGGAAGATCACATCACCATGATGGCTAGATCTAGGGTTTGAATGATGAATCTTGAATTTTTGAACCTAATCCCTTCAAAGGCTTCGAAGCTTGAATCCTTGATCTTCAATGGAGAGCTTGAATGCTTGAGAGGAAGACTTGAACACCTTGAAAGATTGGAAATATGTAGAACAATGGATGCTTGAACCTTTTGCTTCTTGACAAAATCTTGGTTAGAGCTTTTGCACTTAGAAGACTTAGAGAAAATGACAGAGAAAGGCTTCCTTTTATATGAAACTAGGGCACAATCTTCTAAAGAGGAAAAAATAGGAGAATTAAATTCAAATTAGACCCATTCCCATAGAAGAGGAACTATATTAAATATAATTTAGGAACCACAGCTTCGGAACCCGAAACAGCCGACCCGAAAGCGAGAAGATTGAATTTTGGATGACCCCCGGCAGCCGACAGGCTTTCAGATTCAAAAGGGGGATCCTGGTCAGGGTCAAGATCAACCCTGACCTAGGTCAAGGTCAAGGTCAACCTTTACCTAGGTCAAGGTCAAGGTTTACCTTGACCCAGGGGGCCAGAACCCCTGGAAAACATGCCAGGTGGGGTAGAAGGTGCCCGGAGAGGCCCAATCAGGGTCCTAAACTAGCATAGAAGCAGGGGATGATGCAGAAATAGAGGGATAGTATGATGGAGGTAAAAAAAATCCCCTAAAGAGGGCTAAACATTCTTATCATGGAAGTGCTTCCATTTTAAGATGATACATTAAGCCCCCACTTTAGCGGGAGTATGGAAATTGAACATGCTCACGGTAAAGTTAGAAGAAAGACATCGATGGATTGCAACAAAGTTGAACATCACTAAGTCAAGGACATGATTCCTTAGACAAAGGATTTTAACTCAACATACATACATAAATATATGGAAGATAAAGAGCAATCAATCATAGAAAACATACATAACTACATAAGTAAGACAAGAACAACACCATAGATAACATAGTTTCATGATCTAATCCTACTAGCATGAAAGTGAAAGAGAGAGAAGGGAAAGTGATTACCTCACCTAGTAAGATGCCCACCTTAATATTAATCACCAAGGAGGGAGATCCCCTAATAGGTTCACACATAAACTATGTTTGTAATTGTAAATGCGTCTTCTAACGGCTTTTGAAAATATCCATATATCTACATTCTTGTATCACTATGAAATATAAAATGCATGTCCAGTCAAGATTTAGCAACTTATGTGCATTACCTTTTGAGGATTTATCATATTGTAAAAATAAAAAGGGTGTGTATCTCTTCAGGATTTAGCAACTTATGTGCGTTACCTTCCAAGGATTTAGCAAACATAAAAGTAAAAAATGCGTGTCTCTTCAGGATTTAGCAACTTGTGTGCGTTACCTTCCAAGGATTTAACATGCTATAAAATGTAAATAAAATTAAACTTTAGTACAAGGAAGACCCTATATATGCCCCCCTCCTTATCATGGCTACCCACTAGGTAGGATAACGAAGAGGAAGAGGATACCTACTTCACAAGGTAAGGAGATATCCCACTTTACAACAATGTATACCATATTCTTAGTGAAGAGTATTGACCCTTACATCCAAGAGCATAGATAATCATGAAATGAATATGTCACTTATGGAAAAAGGATCCTCAAAGAGGAAGAGATCTTATCAACAAGATCACTACCATAGAGGAGTGCTTAGGATAAAATGTCATCTTCTAAAGACAAAGAGGGAACAAAGATTCAATCAAAAATCCCCCTGTACTCAAGAGGAAGAGGAATCCTTGGATGAAGGAATCAAACTCTAACCCAAAGTAAGAGCAAGAGTTTATCAGAAACATAGTTTACAAAATAAAGAGGTGATGACCTAGGACAATCACCTCTCATATAAGAGGGTATAAATAGTCAAAACACCAATCGTTATGAAGAAATAATGTTGTAAGATAAACACACGCCACTAAGCTAAGGAAAGTTGTTCCTTAGATAGAAGAAGAAAGAACATACCTTGCCCCCCAAGTGTATAGGCAAGGGATATATCAATTTATATCAAGATATTTCATAGCAAAGAGATATCCTTACAAAACAAATGTTTTAGAAAAGATATCATGAATGATTTATAGGGATAGAATATAGAAAGAATAACCAATTAAACTCAACACAAAAAATATGCTAAGAGTAGAATGGATCCTAGAAGACTAGAATAAGATACCTCTTGCCCCCCAGTGAATAGAAAAGAGGAGAAATGAAATCTAACTTGTAGAAGAATGAGGGGAATGCCCTATATCAAAATTATGAAGAAATTGTAATACTGCATGGGAATGAGATATAATTCCCAAAGCAGCTCTTTCTCTAACATATAGCTTGAAATGCACGCAGTCAGCAAGTAAATGTCTATTACTATAATGAAAAGGAAATTTATATTTAGAGAGAGAATTTCTCAGAATGGGTTTGAAGATTTCTTTCTTGGAATTCATTAACTAGACATACACCTTTTTAGCCACATCTTGAGGAGTATCAGGGTGATCTAAGGTAAGTGTTGGAAGAAGAATATGAAGAGGAGGACAACAGTTAAGATCAACTACCTCAAACTAAGAAGGTGGGAAGCCTATACCATGCATATTTTGTTTAGGAGACACATGAATCATGTTTTTAATGCCATGTTCATTAACACCAAGCCCTAAACCCTTATAACCTTGTTTATCAACCATAGTGTATCCGGTAGTGTATCTATCTTGTAAATCTTCTATAGGAGGTGATTTATTATTGTGTTCATGTGAAAATGTTGTGTAAGGTGGAATGATGGTTTTAGGAGAAGTTTCTTGGGATTTTCTCTTAATAGCATCATGGATCGGATAAGAAGGAGAAGGTAAATCTAGGAATTCTTGCACATCCTCATCTTGTA
>MU225642.1:580559-601564 GCA_018584345.1 Thuja plicata
CACCATGATGGCTAGATCTAGGGTTTGAATGATGAATCTTGAATGTTTGAACCTAATCCCTTCAAAGGCTTGGAAGCTTGAATCCTTGATCTTCAATGGAGAACTTGAATGCTTGAGAGGAATAATTTAACACCTTGAAATCTTGTAAATATGTAGAACAATGGATGCTTGAACCTTTTGCTTCTTGACAAAATCTTGGTTAGAGCTTTTTGCTCTTAGAAGACTTAGAGAAAATGAGAGAGAAAGGCTTCCTTTTATATGAAACTAGGGCACAATATTCTAAAGAGGCCAACATAGGAGAATTAAAATCCAATTAGACCCATTCCCCTAGAAGAGGACCTATATTAAATATAATTTAGGAATCACTACTTCGGAACCCAAAAGAGCCGACCCGGAAGCGGGAAAATTGAATTTTGGATGACCCCCCATAGCCGAAAAGCTTTCAGATTCAAAAGGGGGACCCTGGTAAGGGTTGAGATAACCTTGACCTAGGTCAAGGTTGAGGTCGACCTTGACCTAGGGGGTCAGAACCCCTGGAAAACATGCTAGGTGGGGTAGAAGGTGCCCGGAGAGGCCTAATCAGGGTCCTAAACTAGCACGGAAGTAGGGGATGATGTAGAAATAGAGGGATAGTATGATGGAGGTAAAAAACATCCCCTAAAGAGGGATAAATGTTCTTATCATGGAAGTGCTTCTATTTTAATATGATACAGATCATTTGTTAAATCACAAAAAGCATCAACGACAGGTGTAATGCCTCAAAGCGGAGATGCATGACTTTTACTCTTCGAGGAATTATGCGATCTTGACACGTGTCCTTGACAATAAAAAGATAGAGTGCCCAAGTGGCAGTGATGATTGTGATTTCCTTTTGTCATTTTTATATTTTTTAATATTATTTGTATTCTATGTTAGGTTTTTTTATTGTTGTTTGATACGTTGTTGACATCTCCATGCAGGGTTTCGAGGGTGGTGATTATGGATTTGTTTGATGATAAAGTAATGTGGTCTTCATCAGATACTAAGGAAGATAAATACATGCATACATGTTGTGAGGAATCATTACGAAGATATATGGTAATAGAAGATGGTCGACAACGTCAACATTCCTATTCAAAATGATAAAGTTATTCAACTCCCCAGGAAATACATCCATTATCAGAGACAAAAATATATGGGTCAAAGTACCATAATATTTTAACACAAATTCATTATTCTAAATTTTCTCTAACAAATATAAAGTGATTTCTTAGTAACCATTATTCTGATCCCTTTTGGTCGATAATTATTTCTCAGACAAGGATGATTAATCATTCCTTTATTGTAATTAATGTTCAGTTGTTGATCTTAGGTTTAGGTTTAAGTTATCAAGAGACACATCGGTTTGAAGCTTGTATGCATCCCTTGGAATTTATACAAATAGGAATTTCAAGACCATGTGAAGGGGTGACAGTAACATAAACATTATTATTTGTTCTAGTTTTGATCACAACTACAACATGGACTCAAATATACTATTTTCTCAAAATCAATAAAGATAAGTGTTTCTGTATCACTTGTACAAAAAGGGTTCAATCCACTTCAATTAGTCCTTTGCAATTATTGAAGGAATTTCAATTGCTATTTTAGATATGCTTGTGTAGATATATTATATGTCTTAAATCATTGTTTGATCATCAAGGAGTTTGTAAGAAATCAATGTTTCCAAATTCTTTTTCAAATGGTCTCCTAACCATAAGAGTTAAATTCATTTGAACTAACAAAGATATAAATAGACTTAATCTTCTCTCCATCCAAAGCATTCAAATAGTTGATAGTATTAATACTGTCTTGCAAAGTTGTAAGAAGGATTGAATTTGGATTGACTATATCTGCCCAAGTTGATATAGGCATTGATCTAATTTATTATTGGATATAGTCATTTGGTTTATTATTTTGAGTTTTTGAGATATCCTAAGATCCATTTATTCATACATTCTTATAAAGCATTCTTACAAATCTCACAAAGCATTCAATTTTTGTAGTTTTATGTTGTATTGATTACTATTTGATTTCTTTTAAGTGACTTTCCATTCTTGAGAAATGAGTTTGAAGTGTTTCTCATCTGCTATTAAAAGCCTTAAGACTTGAAGGATAAGTTTAAGGTATAGGCCTACCATTTTTGGTTCTGTAGAGCCAGAATTGCAGAAGTTCCAACCTTGCCTTGGTTGTGACTTGTTAGTTGGCCAAATCAATTGGGTTTCCAAGCATTGGATTGGCAAGTTCATAGGAAATCCAATTTGTTGATTTGAGCACCAATAGAAGGAACTAGATTAGATACTTAAGAGTGATATTCCTGAGAATACTCCACCTCCTAAACATATTACGCCTACACCTATAGGAATTGGTGAATGTTCTAAGGCAGCTAAGGTAAGTGTTGAGAAGAGAGAAGATGTCATGCAACCAAATTTCTATGTTTTTGGTGTGCCTGTGACCCTTGAAACTTCACTTGATGAGAATGACCCATTTGCAGAAAACATTGACAACACACTAGTCGATGAAGTGGACAAAAAGAAAGAGGAAGAAAACAAAGAGGAAGAACAAAAAGAAGAAGAGAAGAAATTTGAATCTGAATAGAGAAGTGAGACAGATGCAGTGAAAGAGGAAGAGACAAGAGTTTAGGTAAAACAAGAACCTGACACATCAACTACTCTATTTTTGGCAAGTAAGGATAAAACTTTAAGTACTGATGTTGACAATATGGATGAGGATGAATTGATGAGACTATCTTTCATCGCATTCAGAAAAGAAAAAGAAAGATCTGAGCAGAAAGGAGATAAGAATACTAAGGTAATAACTAGAGCAATGAATATTGTGAACAAAATTCTCCCAGTACCTATTGTATTTAAAGGAAAGGATGAAGCAGAAAATAAGAGTTTGGCACTAGATGACTTTGATAGTCACTATGAGTCTTTAGTGAAGATTGAAGAGAAGGTAGAGCAGAGTTATCAAGAGAAGAAGTTGAAGGAAGTTTTCCAGTCTATTTCATGGGACTTGGGAATTCTGAGAGAAGCTACATCATAGGCCAGAAGTTGTGTCACACATGGAAGGATACTATCTAGCTATTGTATAAATCCTATTAGACATATTCAAAATATTGAAGATATTTTAGCAAAGGAAAGGGCTACACTGAATAGTATGATGGACAATTGTGAGACCTCCTCACGATCTATATTAGAGATGGACAAAGAAATAAAAAAGATTAATGTATTGGATATTGAGAAAGGGAGAGTTATGACAAGATTTGGTCTGTTGAAGAGTCTAATCACTCCTAAGATATCAATTCTTGAAGTTCATTTATCTGATATGGAGAAGACTGTTGAGTCATTGAACCATTGTATGCCCACAAACCTAAAGGTAGAAAAGACATCATCATATGCATTGAATGGAATAATTCATGTTAGTCAGTTGTTGATTGATTCATGGAGCACTGAAGTGAAGATCATGGAAGACACCTTCCAAAATGTACTTAAACTGGTGAGCAAGCACTGAAATTCTAAATTTTTTTGTAAATTTTGGACACACCTTTTTCATTGTTGTCAAAGGGGGAGAAGAGAAGAAAAATGAATTAAGGAGAAGAGAATATATATATACATATATATATATACATATATATATATATACATATATATATATATATACATACATATATATATATACATATATATATATATATAAATATATATATATATATATATATATATATATATAAAGAAAAAGAGAAGAGACAGTTTTGTGTTGGGACACTTAAGTCATTTTTCGCTAAGTGCTGCCATCAATGCCAAAGGGAGAGATTGTTGGAAAGTGATAGTTTTGGTATGGTATGAGACACTTATGGTTTTTCATTTATGGCAACACATCTGGTATATTTATCGCTTGGAATGAAGTTCATTTTTGGAGACACAGTCTTCAAAATGACTAAGTACAGAAGCAGAAATACAGAGTATAACAATATTGTTTTGGATAGCAAAGATCAAGTATGACATTTTATGACTCGTGAGATTAGAGGAAGATACTATGTAGTAGGTATGACCTCCACCTAAGATAAATTTGGTTTTGGAGATGATTACAATGATTTAGAGAGATTTGAAGACATGCGCAGACAACAGAACAACGTATAAGAGCATTTTAACAAGTAGCGATGAATCAAGGAGTATGTCGTGGACTGCTGACAAGATAAGTTGGATTATGATTTTGGATAACCTATATTTTGGTTATGTAAGAGTGCTAACTTTTTAATTACTCTTTACATTATTAATTCTATTTTGTATTGAGAGCCGACTATGTAATAAAAATTAAGAGAGCCGACTTGATGATGATAAAGTTATTTATATGAAGTTTTTTTATAAAGCAAAGATATATGATGATATGATGAGATAAGGAAGGATATGTATGTATGAAAATGGAAGATGTGAGAGAAAAGGTTGAAATAGATCATTGAGGAGATATGAATGGAACTATCTAAGCATTGAAGATGCTTATTTTGCTCATTAATGAGAACACTTTGTAACATAAGTATTATTGTAAGAGTTGTAAGCTCAGTTGGCCCCTAACATGGTGTTGTATACCTTTAACAGGGTTTTTATTCCTTTAACAAGAAAATTTACTATGTAATATTTAGCTCCTAACAGGGCTAGGTCTCCTAATAGGGACACTATACTATAGTGCATGCTTGTGGGTACCATCCCCATCAGAGTTTTCCCTTGGCTAGGGTTTCCTCGACAATAAATAATGGTGTTATGAGTTCTATATTATTTTCTTATGTTCTTTTAATTTATGGAAGCTTATGGTTTATTTGGAATTGGTTAAGTTTAATTTAGAGTGTTGTAATACTTATTTACCCCCCTCTCAGTATTGCTCAATCCTAACAATATCATGTAACTATGTTGTCTAAATCTAGTGTCATTGAGAGGGAAAATAATTTTGGAGAATTATCAGAAGATCATGTTATGGTTTTAAGGAAGTGTGATGAGGTATACATGGACAATGCATTTTTTAAGAAACCAATTGTAAAATATACTATGCTACTTCCCTCTTCCACATAGGAAGAATATGTCATCATAGATACTCTGATGCAAACAACTCCTAAATGAACCATTGTCTCTAAACATGCCATGAAAGTATTCAATGAATATGTAAGGAGCATTGAGGAACTAGAAGTAGATATGAAAGAGGAAAAGACATCAATTTTGTTTAAAAATTCAATGAAATTACAAGAAAGTTTATTTTTTAAACCTTCATATAAAACATCACACCCAATGAAAAAATTCATCAAAAATTTAGAAATTGTAGCCCAGTTCAGAGATCTTCCTTCTATTTTTATGGATATTAAATAAAAGATTGAAAATGTGGTATCATTATTTTCCTTCTTCAAAGGAAAGGACCAATAGATGAAGGCAAAGATCCGAACATTGAAAAGTTTAGAGCACCTACTAATACTTCGTATAGTGGATAAGGACAAAAAAATTGAAGAGATACAATAAGGGGAGCGATGATTTTGATTTGATTGTTCTAGTTGTAGAAACCATAAGTGTTGACAAAGGGGAGGTTGAAGTTAATCAATTTACTATTAATGTTTCTAAAATGCTTAGCTTCCACTTTGGATATTAAAAGTTTGTTTTAGATGCAAGAGCAATTAAAAATGCCAAGTAAAGAGAAACAGTCAGCCAAGTTGAGAAATTGAAATGTTTATAGTGGCTAGATGGGCTAGATATGATGGAGTGGAAGGAAGAGTTTTTGAAGAAATAGTAAAAGAATGGACTCAAAATTTTGAGATTTTCTCTTCAGAAAACTTCAGATTGGTTACTCATTTATCTATATGGAACACCTTGCTTAGCTCAATCATGCCACATGTGCACCACATAGTTAAGTATGAAGCTGAGAATTGGACTGAAGGTGATAGGACGTGATTAATTCCCTTTTCCCCTCCCAACTGATTTTCTATTGAGCTTTTACATGCACATTACAAAGGACACATCATCAAGTCTTCAAATTCTTTTCATTTCAAGATCATATCTTCTATTTCTTTAAAGCTTTTAGGATTTCAACACTTGCAGGCATCCTTGCCTTGTTGGAGGTCACTTAGAATAGAAATAAAATATTCTTGTTTTTATAATTTGATCTTGGAAATGATCCTAGGCTTGTATGCATCCTTTATTCTATAAAACGGATACCAAAATCACATTTTACTTCTTCTAAACATGTTATCAACAAAGAATTTGAATTAGAATGGTATTGAGTGTCGCGATATTATCTCTGAGCTAAATTCCAACATTTATATGTGTTCAATATAAAGTACATATGAGTTCATCTCTATATTTTTATAGATTTGTGTTAACTATTTTTAGGTTTCATTCAAAGAAGGGATTAAATGCTAGAAAAAATTATGAGTAAACATGAGAATGGGGTCTAAATTTTATATGAAGGATATATGACAATGTGGGTTAAAAATAAATGCAAGCATTATTTAACAATCCTATTTTAATTTCCTTTACATTGATGAAGAAAATTTATATTAATTATTTCGTTTGACCCTATCACCCATGGAGTAGGCATTGTTCTATAATACTCTTAGATTTTTAGTTCAGAAGCAATTCTTAATAAAAATCAATATCGTTTTCTGTTTAGGGAAGGGTAGTTTATTATTTGCCCAAAATTATATATCAATGATACATACCAAGTAAATGATGTTCATATTATATGCTATAAACTTTATGTTGCATATTTTTGTTAAATAATTTTGGATAAGGACAAAAGACTTTGACCTTCTCTTATTTCCCTATTAATATAGGTTAACTGGTATGGTAAGATTCCAATTACATTTAATCAAAAGTATATTAGTATTATAGTTTCAATTAGAACCTTTTAGTAACGTATTATTTCAAAAATTTATTGAGTTTGCAATGTATCATTCCTAAAAAAAGAGGAAGTGGTCTTTTATTCCATAACAAATTCTACTTTCTAGGTAAGTAATTATTGACTTAAACAACAATAAGAATGGTGCCTACCCTTTTGAAAAATATTTAGCCTACAATTTTTGGGGATTCTATTGGGGACACTATATGCATTCGGAAGCCTCGCGCTTTCATTTCAAGTTCAATGTCTTATTGCTTATAGTTTGTTTAAAATTTCTTTTTGAGTCTGTTCTAAATTTTTAAACTGAAGGGAATTAGTTGCTACACTTGAAATAAGAAGAGTCAAAGAACTACAAATACCTCTTCATATCTATGACAAAAATCTAAGTTTTACATTCTCACTAAAAAATCTTCTCTTTAATGAACTACATGTTATCACACATGTTTACACCCTTTAGTAATTGCTATTAACATAGCAACCTTGTGATACATGGGAACATTCTCAGGTTGTGGGTAACCTATAATGAGAATGAACCTCTGAAGAAGGTCAACTTCCTCTTGATACTTCACCTAAAATAACACTTCTTGTAGAGAATATGGTAAGAAGAATACATTAAAATGAAATCTAACTCATAAAAGAGATGCACCAAATTGATTCTTCAAGACCGATATTGCCTTTTCTAGCATACAACTCAAAATTTACTCATGCCTCTACATAAGAGTTTCATAAAGAAGGTGAAAATGTTAATAACCCAAGAAGGGAAATAGGGCTTTCACAATCATGTGTTGTTTGCATCACTCACAATTATATGACCTGCAAAAGTATGATATATCCTATGTAAAGGCTTTGAAAGTGGTAAATGCAAAATTAAATACATAAAAATTCACAGAGAAATTTATCCATCTATGCTCTACACAAGCCTTGAGAAGGTAAAATTACTGAAATTTATCAAAAACGTATGCTTTTACACAGTGTATGCAAGTCTGTAAATGGGTTATAAGAACAATTTCCTGCTAAAAGAATTGGAAAAGAGTTACAATGCAGCATGAAAAATGTCATGAACTAACTCAAAAGTGAAGTGAAAAGGATACCTATGCTTCTTTCAAAACAGTTGCATGAAACTAGGCACTTAATCTCCTTGGTCGAATGCATTCAAAAAGCCTAATTTATAGCCCTTCAAACATCTCTTAAAAGACATGAGGATAAAGAAAACATCACACCTCAACCTTCGTCATCATCAAGGCCCCTAAAAATGCTCCAACTCCCTCCAAACTAAGTCAAAATAGTTCCTAAATCTCCTCTAGATGTTTTGCAACTTTTTCAAACCCCCTAGATACTAGGAAACCTCATAAATGTCATCTTATCCCTCTTTGACTTAAAGATAAATGATTTTTTTTAATATATGTGCATCATAATCAATATTAATGAAGTGGCTTATAATTACATCACTTTGATAATTTTTTTTACATTTCAAATTGTTATAAAATAATAAAAGAACACAAAATACACACGAGGCACTTAAAATAAGCAAAGGGTATTAGATAAAAAAACAAGGAAAAAATGCCCAAGTCTAGTCGTGGCTTTTATGGTAAAGGAAACCCTAACCATCAAAGCATGCATGCGGCCTCATTTCATTTTTCATTCTTTTGATTTAATTCACTCTACTGCGTTCTAGATTTGAGGGATGTAGAGTCCACATCACAAGTGGTCTGAGGTTGTGGAGTCCACATCACAGTGTAGAAAAACATGGGGAGTTGGTCTAAACTGTGTGTTCAACCCTGACCCATTGTGAGAGTCAAAATCTCCCAACACACTCCATATTTCTCCCACCGTTGGAAATAACAAACTCATTATTGTTTTCAATGGATTCATCTTTGGTATCGGTCTCAGTTGTCAACTCTGTTAGTGAATTCTCTTCCCCTTCATCTGCCCCTTCATCTTCTTCCACAATGAACTTCTCATCTCTCACATACTTACATTCCAAGGGGTAGGTCATTCTTTGTTAGAATTGAGCTCTGCAGAATAACCTGGCTGCAACATCCTAGAAATGAAAGCAACAGTGGAAACAACTATAGTGATTGTGACTCACAAAGTGATTTAGAAAATGAAAACCCAATGAAAACATTGATACCTGGATACAAAAGTTCTAGATACACAACATGGAAGAAAAAATTATTGAAATAGCACCTGCTCAAGATAGCAACAAAATAAATCCTTGAGGATGAGGAGTTTGTTCAATCTAAAGAGTTACAAAATTTTCTATTAAAACTTAAGGGCATGGAACCTAAGAAAATATTGGAACATGAAGAAGGACACAGATCTAACCTAGAGAAACAAAATAAATTTTATGTTTGCACCATTCATAAATTTAATCCAGATTGAGTGAATTTATCAATAGAAGAGGCAAGAAAATTTTTAATGGAAAGTGGGATGGTTTTTCTCCCTAGATGAGATTTTCGATCTTCTTTCATTCTTAATTAGGTTAGAATCCCAAAGGATTAAATATTTGCATCATAGTTTGAAGTTAGTGAGTTCTTATTTATATAGGGATTTGATCCAAAAATTCAAACTTTAGCTATCCAAGCCTTGACCCATTCCACAAAAAATCCAAAAATGATAGAGATTGGAGAAGAAAGAAGAGGAAGTGTTATAATAAAGACATTGAAAATCACTTCTATAGTAGAGTCAATATAGATGGAATATCTATTGGAAAGTGATAGTTTTGGTATGCTATGAGACATGTATGTGTTGTCATTTATGGCAACACATCTGATATATTGATCGCTTGGAATGAAGTTCAGTTTTGGAGACACGGTCTTCAAAATCACTAAGTACAAAAGCAGAAATATAGAGTATAACAATATTGTTTTGGATAGCAAAGATTGAGTATGATGTTTTATGACTCACGAGCTTAGAGGAAGATACTATGGAGTATGTATGACCTCCACCTAAGATAAATTTGGTTTTGGAGATGATTATAGTGAGTTAGAGAGATTTGAAGACATGCATAGACAACAGAACAACGTAACAGAGCAGTTGAACAAGTAGCGATGAATCAGGGAGTATGGGATGGACTCCTAGCAAGCTAAGTTGGATTATGATTTTGGATAACCTATATTTTGGTTATGTAAGAGCACCAAATTTGTAATTACTCTTTACATTATTAATTCTATTTTGTATTGAGAGCCGACTATGTAATAATAATTAAGAGAGTCGACTTGATGATGATAAAGATATTTATATGAACACTTTTTGTAAAGTGAAGATATATGATGATATGATGAGATAAGTAAGGATATGTATGTATGCAAATGGAAGATGCGGGAACAAAGATTGACAAAGATCATTGAGGATCTATGACTGGAACTATCTAAGAATTGAAGATTCTTGTTTTGTTCATTACTAAGAACACTTTGTAATAGAAGTATTATTGTAAGAGTTGCAAACTCAGTTGACCCCTAACAGGGTGTTGTACACCTTTAACAAGGAAATGTACTATGTAATATTTAGCTCCTAATAGGGCTAGGTCTCCTAATAGGGGCACTAGACTTTAGCGCATGCTTGTGGGTACCATCCCCATTAGGGTTTTCCCTTGGCCAGGGTTTCCTTGAAAACAAATAATCGTGTTATGAGTTCTATGTTATTTTCTTATGTTCTTTTCATTTCTGTAAGCTTATGATTTATTTGGAATTGGTTTGTTTAATTTAAAGTGTTGTAATACTGATTCACCCCCTCTTAGTATTACTCAATCCTAACAATTGGTATCATATCTATTGGCCCTTGGAGAGAAAGCCTAACAACTTAAGGGAGATCAGAACGGATTCAAAAAATTTGCAAAAGAATTTTGAAGCAGCACTTGAAGACCTTGATAAAGAAAAAGCAAAAAATGGTGACTTGAGATTCAATTTAAGAAAAGCTGAGGGATTCATAAAGAAACTAAAGGATCAACTTGAACTTTCTAGAAATTAGAGACAAGATCTTATGGTTTAGATAAAATAATATTCAGACAATGATAATTCAGATCAGATAAAGCAACTTGAACAAGAGAATGATTCTTTGAAGCTTGAGAATGAGATAATGGCTAAAGAGATTCAACAAGAAAAGAATGCTAAGAATAAGACTGAAGAAGCTTTGAAAGATGCTAATATTTTGATGGGAGAAATGAAGATTGACCTTGACCATTACAAGAACAAGTATCTAGAATTGGAGAAACATAATCAGATCATAAAAGGTGAACTTGTTGACACAAAGAAACACATTGAGAAACTTCACATGAGCAGTGACTTGATCGATGAACAGAGAGATAGACAAAAACCTAAATGTGATATGACTGGTATTGGCTTCAATGAAGCTAAATGTTCTAATAATCAAGAAGAAAAATTTGATGCGAAGATTGATGGAGAAAAACCTATTCTTGAAGAACCTAAAGAACATATTAGACCTTTTAGAGGTAGATGTTTTGGATGTAACAAGTTTGGACACATGAAGAGAGATTGAAGAGGTAATACCCCTTTCAAAAAAATTTATGGTTATTGTTTTAATTGCAATACATATGGGCACAAGAAAGTAGAATGCAGGAAACATGATCAATCTAGATGCATACGAGATTTCACCAAAGAAGAATCAACAACTAAGATCGCATGTTAAAAATGTAATAACCTTGGACACATTGCAAGGAATTGTAAGTTGCAAGTTAATCAGGACATAAAACCTCCTATATGCTAAAAATGTAACAATCCAAGTCATATAAAAAAAATTTGCAGGTATAATGGAGTAAATAACAGAAGAGTACCACCCCCTATGGATACAAAGAAGAATGACAGTGATATTGGTAAGAGTCTTGCAGAATACAGGAGTGATTTTGAAAATTGTTTCAAGACAACAGAAGATAATAACAGTGGTAAGGTATGGAGAGTCAAAGATTCTAGTGAGATATTGGTTTAGGGAGAGACATTCGATGCTACTGGATCTTTTCCTGATGTGAACACATCAACCTAAATGGATGATCATGGCCTTAGGGGAAGAATTAGATCAAGAAAACATATTATATCTAGCCCCTAATTCTAAGGAGTAAGATCCAACGATCTGATTTTTGATATGTGCAGACATATAATACAAACTTATATCTAAGAGTGCAACATCAGACAATGCATATTCTGTGATCGTGAGATTTAAAATTGACAGGACAATGCACAATGTTAAGTATATTGGGTAATGTGTATTTGACACTTAATGATGTATATAAGGACGTCTGAGATACCTATTTCTTCAATATTTGAAGAGCAACGACCTAAGGAGAACAAAGATCATAAAGTATCAAACTATCTAACAACTATATTGCGTGATCGATCAAAGTGGGAATTGATAATTCAGCATAATTGAGGTATTTACATCATCTAATCATATAGAAGCTATGGATGCACCTTTGATTTATGATGTTGTAGATCAACCTAGATACAAATTCAAGAAACATCCATTTAAGTCTTGTGAAGATGACCTTGAAGGAGCATTTTACCAGACACCACATGATGTCTTGCATGCAGAGCATATTAGGGCATACATTCATTGTAAGTATGATATATTGGGTGTTGATGAGATTTCTACAAAAATGGAATACATGAATGATAATGGAAAATGAAAGAAACTGTCAGAATTATTGAAGAGTTAGTTGAGAAATACAAGAATACAATTTGTTTCATGGTTGAAACTGATTTTGTATGCTTTGAGGCAGTTGTACCTAGAAAGAAATTGTGTTACCCTATGGGTTATGAAGTCAGTTTAGAATTTCTAAGTATGCAAATTGAACATGTGTTGGCACCTAAAGTAGATACATCTGAGGAGAGATGGGGAACCTATGAAAAAAATCAGCTAAAGTCAGAGAAGAGAATACTAGAGGGATGATTAAAAGAAAAGTAGAAAACATTATTGATGATTGTGGAGCTAAGGTAGGTTTAACCAAAGAAGAGATGAGAGACGCAAGGAAGAAGATAGCAGAGAGATATTCTGGGTCAGCAAGCACTGCTACTTTAGCCCTTCCACCTCTAGAGATTGAGCAGGTAACTAGTCCACCTTCAACAATGATTGATGTAACCACCCCTTCACCACCACAGAAGACATCGTAGGAAGAGGCAGTAAAACTAGTACCTCGGAGAAGCACAAGATCCACTAAAATGGATTCACCTCCTAAGGAACATAGGACTTAAGGAGAAGAGAAGAAATCCAAAAAAGAGATCACAAGTGACAGACATGTATGGAAGCCTAATTTGAAGATGTTGGAGAAGAGAGCTATTGAGAAAGGTAAGCTTGTTTCAGTTGAAATATACTATGAAAGGTATGAGGAATCTGATAAACTAAAGATTGAAGACATATTAGTAAATAATTTACTTGTTTTCAAGAAGAATCTACTAGAGTTAGAGGGAATTATACCTAGGGGACTACATGGTAGACTATAAATTAGGAAACATCTTGCACACATTGAAGATGAGGCTATTAGGAATCAAGCTATTGATGACATGTTGCCAATAGTTTCAATACAAGAGAGAGAAAGAATATTGGGAGCACTAAAACCCTTATTAAGAACCAAAGAAAGATTAGTAAAAATTATGGGCAGGATGTATGAAGAAGTTTTAGAAGAGACTTAGAAGGAACTAGATGAGATACTTATGAGTGATATTCCTGAGAATAATCCACCTCCTAAACATACTACGCCTACACCTATAGGAATTGGTGAATGTTCTGAGGCAGCTAAGGTAAGTGTTGAGAAGAGAGAAGATTCCATGCAACTAGATTTCTATGTTTCTGGTGTGCCTATGACCGCTGACACTTCACTTGATGAGAAGGACCCATTTGCATAAAACATTGACAATACAGTGGCTGATGAAGTGGAAGAACAGAAAGAGGAAGTACAAAAAGATGAAGATAAAAAAGTTGAATCTGAACAGAGAAGTGAGACAGATGCAGAAAAAGAGGAAGAGACAAGAGTTGATGTAAAACAAGAACCTGCCACATCAACTACTCTATTGTTGTAAAGTAAGGATAAAAATTTATGTAGTGATGTTGACAATATGGATGAGGATGAATTGATGAGACTATCTTTCATCACATTCACAAAAGAAAAATAAATATTTGAGCAGAAAGGAGATAAGACCACTAAGGTAATCACTAGAGCAGTTAATATTGTGAAAAAAATTCTCCCAGTACCTATTGTATTTCAAGGAAAGGATGAAGTAGAAAATATGATTTTGGCACTAGATGACTTTGATAGTCACTATGAGTCTTTAGTGAAGATTGATGAAGAGAAGGCAGAGCAGAGTTATCAAGAGAAGAAGTTGAAGGAAGTTTTCTAGTATATTTCATGGGACTTGGGTATTTTGAGAGAAGCTACATCAAAGGCCAGAAGTTGTGTCACGCATGGAAGGATACTATACAGCTATTGTATAAATCCTATCAGACATATTCAAAATATTGAAGATATTTTAGAAAAGGAAAGGGCTACACTAAATAGTGTGATGGGAAGTTGTGAGACCTCCTCACAATCTATATTAGAGATGGATAGGGAAATAAAAAAGATTTATGAGAAGATGAATGTATTGGATATTGAGAAAGGGAGAGTTATGACAAGATTTGGTCTCCTGAAGAGTCTAATCACTCCTAAGCTATCAATTCTTGAAGTTCATTTATCTGATATGGAGAAGATTGTTGATTCATTGACACATTCTATGCCCATAGGCCTAAAGGTAGTAGAAGCATAATCCTATGTACTGAATGGACTAATTCATGTTAGTAAATTGTTGATTGATTCATGGAGCACTGAAGTGAAGATCATGGAATACACCTTCCAGGTTGTACTTAAACTTGTGAGCAAGCACTGAAATTCTACATTTTTTTGTAAATTTTGGACACGCCTATGTCATTGTTTTCAAAGGGGGAGAAGAGAAGAAAAATGAATTAAGGAGAAAAGAAAAAATATATATATATCTAAAAATAAAAAGAGAAGAAATAGCTTTGTGTTGGGACACTTAGTCATTTTTTGCTAAGTGTTGCCATCACTGCCAAAAGAGAGATTATTGGCAAGTGATATTTTTGGTATGGTATGAGACACTTATGGTTTTTTATTTATGGAAACACATCTGGTATGTTGATCACTTGGAATGGAGTTCAGTTTTGGAGACAGTCTTCAAAATGACTAAGTACAGAAGCAAAAATATAGAGTATAATAGTATTTTTTTCTATAGAGAAGATCAAGTATGATGTTTTATGACTCACGAGCTTAGAGAAAGATATTATGGATTAGCTATGACCTCCACCTAAGATCAATTTGGTTTTGGAGATGATTACAGTGAGTTAGAGAGATTTGAAGACATGCGTAGATAGAAGAACAACATAACATAGCAGTTGAACAAGTAGCGATGAATCAAGGAGTATGTCGTGGACTCCTCAAAAGCTAAGTTGGATTATGATTTTGGATAACCTATATTTTGGTTATGTAAGAGAACTGAATTTGTAATTACTCTTTACATTATTATTTCTATTTTGTATTGAGAGCCAACTTGATGATGATAAAGATATTTATATGAAGACTTTTTGTAAAGCAAAGATATATGATGATATGATGAGACAAGGAAGGATATGTATATATGTGAATGGCAGATGCAAGAGTAGAGGTTGACAGAGATCATTGAGGAGCTATTACTGGAACTATCTAAGCATTGAAAATTCCTATTTTGTTCATTAGTGAGAACACTTTGTAACATAAGTACTCTTGTAAGAGTTGTAAGCTCAGTTGGCCCCTAATAGGGTGTTGTATACCTTTAACAGGGTTTTTATTCCTTTAACAAGGAAATGTACTATGTAATATTCAACTCCTAACAGGGACACTATACTATAGTCCATGCTTGTGGGTACCATCCCTACCGGGGTTTTCCCTTGGCCAGGGTTTCCTTGACAACAAATAATGGTGTTATGAGTTCTGTGTTATTTTCTTATGTTCTTTTCATTTCTATAAGCTTATGGTTTATTTGAATTGGTTTAAGTTTAATTTAAAGTGTTGTAATGTTGATTCACCCCCCTCTCAATATTACTCAATCCTAACAATATCATGTAGCTATGTTGTCTAAATCTAGTGTCATTGAGAGGGAAAATAATTTTGGAGAATTATTAGAAGATCATGTTATGTTGTTAAGGAAGTGTGATGAGTTATACATGGACAATGCATTTTTAAAGAAACCAATTGGAAAATATACTATGCTACTTCCATCTTCCACATAGGAAGAATAGGTCATCATAGATACTTCGATGCAAACAAATCCTAAATGAACCATTGTCTCTAAACATGCCATGAAAGTATTCAATGAATATGTAAGGAGGATTGAGGAACTAGAAGTAGATATGAAAGAGGAAAAGGCATCAATTTTGTTTAAAAATTCAATGAAATTACAAGAAAGTTTCTTTTTAAAAACTTTGTATAAAACATCACACCCAATGAAAAATTTCATCAAAAAGTTAGAAATTGTAGCCCAGATCTTCCCTCTATTGTTATGGATATTAAATAAAAGATTGAAAATGTTGTATTACTATTTTCCTTCTTCAAAGGAAAGGACCAATAGGTGAAGGCAAATATTCAAACATTGAAAAGTTTAGAGCACCCACTAATACTTCATATAGTGGATAATGACAAAAAAATTTAAGAGATACAATAAGTGGACCGATGATTTTGATTTGATTGTTCTAGCTGTAGAAACCATAATTGTTGACAAAGGGGAGGTTGAATTTAATCAATTTACTATTAATGTTTCTAAAATGCTTAGCTTCCGGTTTGGATATTAAAAGTTTGTTTCAGATGCAAGAGCAATAACAAATGTCAAGTGAAGAGAGACAGTTAGCCAATGTGAGCAATTGAAATGTTTATAGTGGCTAGATGAGCTAGATATGATGGAGTGGAAGGAAGAGTTTTTAAAGAAATAGTAAAAGAATGGACTCAAATTTTTGAGATTTTCTCTTCAGAAAACTTTAGATTGGTTACTCATTTATCTATATGGAACACCTTTCTCAACTCAATCATGCCACATGTGCACCGCATAGTTAAGAATGAAGCTGATAATTTGACTAAAGGTCATAGGACATGATTAATACCCTTGTTCCCTCCCAACTAATTTTCTATTCAGATTTTACATGCACGTTGCAAAGGACACATCATCAAGTCTTCAAATTCTTTTCATTTCAAGATCATATCTTCTATTTATTTAAAGATTTCAGGATTTCAAGACTTGTAGGCATCCTTGCCTTGCTGGAGATCACTTAGAATAGAAATAAAATATTCTTGTTGTTATAATTTGATCTTGGAAATTATCCTAGGCTTGTATGCATCCTTTATTCTATAAAACGGATACCAAAATCACATTTTACTTCTCCTAAACATGTTATCAACGATGAATTTGAATTAGAATGGTATTGAGTGTCACAATATTGTCTCTAAGCCAAATGCCAACATTTATATGTGTTCAATATAAAGTACATATGAGTTCATCTATCCATTTTTGTAGATTTGTGTTAACTATTTTTAGGTTTCTTTCAAAGAAGGGATTAAATACTAGAAAAAATTACCAGTAAACATGAGAATGGGCTCTAAATTTTTATATGAATGATATATGACAATATGGGTTCAAAATAAATGCAAACATTATTTAACAATCTTATCTTAATTTCCTTTACATTTATGAAGAAAATTAATATTACTTATTTTGTTTGACTCTATCACCCAATGGAGTAGGCATTGTTCTATTATACTCTTAGAGTTTCAGTTCAGAAGCAATTCATAATTAAAATCAAAATAAAAATCATTTTCTATTTAGGGAAGGATAGTTTAGTATTCGCCCAAAATTATATATCGATGATACATACCAAAATGATGCTCATATTATATGCTACAAACTTTATGTTGCATATTATTGTTAAATAATTTTGGATAAGAACAAAAGAATTTGAGCTTCTCTTATTTCCCTATTAATATAGGTTAACTGACCTATACTACAGATTCCAATTATATTTAATCAAAAGTATATTATTATTATAGTTGCAATTAGAACCTTTTAGTAAAGTATTGTTTAACAAATTTATTGAGTTTGCAGTGTATCATTCGTAAAAAAAGAGGAAGTGGTCTTCTGTTCCATAACAAATTTTACTTTCTAGGTAAGTTTTTGATTATGGTAAAAATAGGTTTTGAAGGGGCCCCAAAACCCTTTAACAAAAGAGAAGAGAGATAGGCATGAAAACCAAAAGAACAACAAGTTACCCCAAGGAAAGGAGCAGGCTACAAAGGGACAACTCCCAGATTCAACAATAAGCACCTACAAAGCAAAAAACAAAAAAGGCGCTGGAAGAAAAATAGAGAAAGAAAGCCACCAGCACCGAGGTCAAGAAAAAGTCTTCAAGAAGCTCTCGGATTCCTCCAGCTGAGTCTGCATGGTCTTCACATTGTCTTTCAGCCTCTGAATATCCTGATCATCAACCTTCTACTTCTTTGACCTAGTACGAGTACCAGGTCCCATCTGCTGGGTAGGATCAATGAGGTCAATAGTATCTTTGTTTCCTTCCAGCATTTTACTCAGAGTATTCAAATTCTCCAGAGTAGACTTCATACCTGTGTTCACCAGACTAAGCAAATGTTTTAACATTTCCTCATTCCCGCTTGTCTTCTTCTGGATAGGTATCATAGCTATCTTGACTGCTTTTTTAATTTTTTCATCAATATCAGAACCGTAATCAAACACACGGGCATTAGCATTATGAGAAAAATCCTTTCTAAAGATATCCATAGTATCCTCGATCATAGAGTTCTTGTTTTCCAATTTGATACATCTATTATTAAGCTCAACCAAATCACTCTGCACCCATTTGTCCAGATTATAACTATAGATGGATTTATTTTTAGCAATCTCAAGGGGGGTCATGATGATAGTTCTTGTGACTTGTGAATCCATCATTCTAATTTCTCTTTGAAGAGATTGGGATTTTCTACCATGAAGAGTTCTCTCACTATCTTCTTCCTTGTTCTCCTTCTCAGAGCTGGGAGAATCGTGGGAATCCAAATTTTCCTCTCCCAAAACCCTAAAGCTGTTGTCCCCCAATTTGTCTGCATTACTATCAATAAGATTAGTATCAGGCTCTTTGTCATTATTAACAACATCCTCTACCTCAATCTCAGTATTCTCTTTTCCTTCTGTATTAATAATCTCCAGAGTAGGGTTAAGCTTTTCCCCAATTTTCAGATTTTCTTGACTTTCCTCAGGGCTGTCCTTGACATTATTGATTTCAGGATCCTCTGAATCCTTCACCTCAGGGGTCTAGGTAGTGAGATTAGGCACAACATTAGAATCCATCTGAGTATTCTTGACAACCTCAGTCTCAGTGTCCTGGGGTATAAGCTTCACACGTCAGGTTCCTGGAGGATAGGGCTAGCTGAGGGCTCCAGGACATTCTTATCAGGAACATAGGCAATGACATCACTAGGGTGCTTATCATTCTTTGGCCCTTCCAGAGGCTTAGAGGAAGTCTGCTCAGAGGGCAAAAAAGATTTCTTAGGTTTAGGATTCTTAGACAGAGATCTGACATTCTTCCTTTTTTTAATCTAGGCAGGGATAGGGTCGGGAATGCGGTCTCTAGCATATTCAACAATTAGGTGAATAAGCCCGACATGGAGAATAGGGAAATTCTTCATTCTATAGTTAGTAATGCTCTGGTTAAACGAACAAAGGAGAAAATAGGGAAAATAAATGCAGATATCATGTCTGAAGTGATTAACTAGGGAAAAATGATAATTGTAGACCCTAGAGAATCTCCCCTCAAGAATGAAGTATTCCATTATAACTTTGATGACAGAACCCCAAATTTTATCAATATTATCCATATCAACATAGTCTTTCTTACCTTTCACCAGAAGAGCCCTCTCCTCATTAGTAACAAGAAATTTATTATAAGCTCTGGTACCAACCTTCACCTCTTTTGAGTACTTTAGACCATCCAGTGGGAGACCAGTAATATCAGAAAGAACCTCGAGGCTGAGGCTAAAAGATTTTCCTGCAATATTTACCATGCCCTTATCGCAGCCACCAACAAAGGCTTTGGATACATCTGTGTCAAAACCATGGAGTCTCTGAAGATATCGATGAACATGGCATTTCTTCAAGATTCTCCACACTTCCTTATCCTACTTCCACTTGCAATCCCTAGGCTCTTCCCTTCTGAGTTCACCACCCATGGCCAAATACTTCACCTGCTCTTTTTTCATAGATTGGGAGATGTTATGATTTTGGTTGTTCTTTGGAAAAATAAGGCTATTAAACTGATTCGCAATCCTCTTCACATGCGTGAACTGGCCAAAGATAATAATGATGATAGCGGCACACATTAAAATTTGGGCTTTCATAATTAGAGTATAATTCCACATCTTGGATATGTACTTTGCATTATTTTGGACGTCATTCCAACTCTCCCCGATCTGAGATGAGTTAATTGATATCATTAAAAAACCTTTTAATGACTCCTTCTTTTTGCCTAATTTTATCATAATTAATAAATTAAGTGACCACATCATTACTCATAGTGTTACCTTTCCATTTTTGAATCCCCTCGCTTTTAACTCCAATATTGGCAAGACAATCAGCAACTTGATTGGTCTCCTGATAATTATGAGATATGTGGAGCACTTCAAAGGATTGGACTATAGTTTTAATTTTGAGAATGATATGCTCGATAGTCCAGGAAGGGGTATTGATATCTTTAATATTATTTATAATATTTAAAGATTCACCTTCAAGCCAGACTCTTTTGAATCCCAATTCTTCCACCAGCAAGATGGTGTTGAGGGCAGCCAAGGCCTCTGCTCTATGATTAGACTAAATTCCCAAGGGGATTGATATGGCACCTAAATAGTTACCAAAGCTATCTTTGATGATACCCCCACCCCCAAATACACCCGGGTTGCCTTTAGAGGCCCCATCAAAATTAGCTTTAACCCAACCATTAGGAGGAGCAATCCAGACAGAGGATTCTCTTAGGGAGCAATCTTGAGACTTGTGAAGAGGAAAATTCCAAGTAGACCAATCCACATCAGG
>MU225642.1:601913-612126 GCA_018584345.1 Thuja plicata
AGCATCTATTAACATGAAAGAAACCTCTTTTAACTAAATTATCAATGGTTAGGGGCTTATTCTAGATAAGAATCCAAAAGAAAAAGTTAATCTTTGGAGTAAGGAGTTTATACCAGATAGTTGCACATTGAGGCTTAACTTCCTTGGAGAAGAAGGAGCAGGCAGAGGCCACCGTGAATTCACCATTAGAAGAGAGGTTCCACACAATCTTGTCAGGAATATTACCTTCACTGAACCAAGACTGTAATTCTATCATAAGAGGGGACAAACTTCTATCAAGGCTAGAGAGATCCTTCCAAGAATTATTATTCCTGTAGTCAGAAACTTTATAACCAATGGTATTTTTAGCTTGGATGGTAATATCCTTCTAGTCTTGTCTTTCTGAAAGGGGGCAGTCATGGATCCAAGGATCATCCCAGAAATCAATATTGGTCCCATCACCCAATTTCCACCTTATTCCTTTTCTCAAAAGATCAATGGAAGAGCAAAGAATATTCCAGATATAAGAACCATTAACCCTTGCTTCATTGTTTAGGAGGTCCTTCAAGCTGTTGGAATTAAAGAGGTATTTGTTTTTAATTATACCATTCCATTGTTTAGTATCACCAAAGATTCTCCACACCTGCTTCACCAAAAGTGCCTTGTTGATAAGCTTAACAGGTCTTAACCCCAACCCCCCTTTACTTTTAAGCTTACAAACTTTTTCCCAGGCAACCAGGCTAAGTCTTTTTTTATCTTCAACACCAGTCCATAAAAAGCATTTTTGGATAGTTTCAAGCACCACCGCAAACTTATGGGGAATCTTGAAGAGGCTTAAAGCATACCCAAGCAAATTTTGCAGGGTTGACTTCAGAAGTTGAAGCTTACTAGAGCTGCTAAGGAGAGCACCTTTCTAGCCTGCCAGCTTCCTGTTAAATCTATCAACAATTTGATTACAGAAACTATCAGGAGGTTTAGAGCAGAGGGGGAGCCCCAAGTAGGAAGAGGGAAGAAAACCAATACTGCAACCAAGAATTTTAGACATCTTTGATTGTCTCTCAAGGGGGGTATTGATAAAAAAGATGGAACTCTTGTTCCAATTGATGAGTTGACTCGTAGCCGAAGTATAGATAGATAAAGATTTTTTAAGATTCCTAGCTTCTTTAACAGTAGCTTTACCCATAAAAAGAGTATCATCAACAAACTATTCATGGGAGCAAGAAGATCTGGCCGAGGAGGGTTGGAGACCAGAGATTAGTCCAACATTAACAAGTTTTGATATGTATCTTCCCAGCCCTTCAGCCAAAATAGCAAACAATATAGGAGAGATAGGGCCCCCCTGCCTAAGACCCCTTGAAGGTTTGAAAAAATTGGAGGAACCACCATTCACAATAACAGAGGAAGTCACTGTAGAGACCAGCTGATCAACAATTTTAATAACCACTGCATCAAAACCAAAGTTGCTTCAGACTTTTTGGAGAAACTGCCAATCAACCCTATCATAGGATTTAGATAAGTCCAATTTCATGAGAAAGCCCTATTTCTTGGCTGTTTCAAGGGAGTGAATATTCTCATGGGCAACTACTATGGAGTCCAGGATTTGTCTCCCTGGAACAAAACCATTCTGCTGAGGAGAGATAATTGAAGGCAGCAAAGAAAGCAGTCTGGATTGTTAGAGTAATTAATTAGGTTACTCTTTAGTGCTTAAGATTCACTTAGGCAGTTTCTATTTCCTAGAAGTTTCCCCTTTAGGGTTTCGGTATCCTTTATAAGGAATCACCGCTTTCATTTCTTCATAGAGATTGTAATAATTTTATTATTGTTAATAGAAGCTTATTCTTGTAACATGGTTTTCAACTCTCTGGCTTTTTGGCCGCCATAGCTCTCTTTCTCTTCTGTCTTGCTTCTTCTCGTGACAGTGTTTGCATGCAGGTTTCTTGGGTTGATTTGCAGTTCAGCAAATCTAACATGGTATCAGAGCCCACCTGCTGGTTGCTGTTCGAGTTTTGTTTGAAGCGTTCGAGGGTTTGAAGTTTGCCAGGCTTTTTCTGGCATTTTTGTGTGAATTTACGGGGGATCTTTATTTCTGGTCACTTTGGGCCCAAACGGACACTACCATTGCATCCAGAAGGCCCAAAAACCCTAGAATCCATATAAGGCACACCCATTTTGGGCACCAGGGCGTCTGGAGAAATTTTTTTGGCCTCCTAGGGCCATACGGGCATGATTTTTGAGAAAAAATATTAAAAAACACATGCTTTTTAATGTTTTTTATGCGTTTAATAAATGCACGCAGTTCTGTTTGAAACACGCCACCGTCAGGCTGTCGCCGCCCCACCCGGGCCCGGCCTCCGGCGGTGCGCCCCTATTTTTCGCCGCCCACCGCCCCTCCTATTTTCTCCGCGGCCCCCGCCGCTCAACCGCTCTGCGGCTCCTCCTGGCGGCTCCTCCCGGCGGCTCCCCAGTGTCTATGCCCTCCGCTCCCGGCGCCCTGCGTAGTTCTCGCCACCGCAGCGATGCTACGCCCGAGCGGTGGTATTTTGATTAGCCCCCGCGGGCCCTCTGCTGAGCTCCCGGTCATATGGTGACTAGGGGCTACGGCCTAGCCCCCGACGCGCCCTATGTGCCCGGGGGCCCAAATTTTTTAGCCCCTGGGGCTCTTATGTGCCTTTTTTATGGGTGTTTGGGGGTACCTGGGCCTTTTTCTCTCTACAGGGAGCATACGGAGGTCTTTTTTGGACTTCTTTATATCGTCGGAAAGCTCTCTCTGAGCTCTTTCCGACTATGGTGATCAGGAATTTTGGGTCCTCTGTTTCAATAGCATTTTTTTTGTTGAAGTTTGATGTTTTGTTTTGCCTTCCGGGAGTCATATCTGGCTCATCCGGACTCCTTTTTTGGCAAACAAAATATCGTCAGAAAGCTGGTTCAGTGTGCTATTCAGTGGCAGAGGTATTTTTCTCTGGGTTTTCACTCCTCCGCATTTGGCAGTTTATGCCCTCTGGTGGTTTGCTTGGTTCTTCAGGTCCTGGGATCTCTTCTTCTGAGTTCATAGTTCACTCTTCTTTCTGACTTCTGAGCTTGTATACTCTTCTTTTACATTTTTGTTCTGTAAACACATTAAGATAAAGTGCCTTCTTCTGCATTTCTAGGATCTTGTACACCTTGTTTAGTTTTTGTACTCGCACTCTTTTATAAAGTGCCATGGGGGGTTATGATGTTTATGCCGCTTTAGGCGCATCCACCTTTGTCAAGTGAGCGTACCTTCCATGACATTAGCCCATATTGTGTGTCTGTGACACCGCCCTTTATCCTGTGTGTGTGCTTCTGTTGCACTGTTGGTGTTCCTGGTTCTTCTTCTGCAAATGTTTTCTGGCATTTCATTTCAGTGTTCCTGTCACCTCTCCCAGTTCAGCATTATGGGGGGGTCCACCTGTTGGTTCTATTGCTTCCTAGTTCGATCGATCAGCTCTTCAGACATTTGTCTTCTCTACCTGGTCATGCACTTCAGTGGGGGTTCCAACAATATCTTCTGACAGAGTTTTCAGTCATGCTTCGGAGATGCTTCTTGCTCTTTTCTTGTTCCTTTCTCTGGGACATCTTTTCCCTTTATGTTTTGGGTACCTGATCAGGCCTAGTTGTCGGGACCCTTCTTTTCTTCTTTCTACAGTAGTTATCTATTTTGCTTCTCCCTAAGTTACACTTAAGGGGGGGTGTTAGAGTAATTAATTAAGTTACTCTTTAGTGCTTAAGTTTCACTTAGGCAGTTTCTATTTCCTAGAAGTTTCCCCTTTAGGGTTTCGGTATCTTTTATAAGGAATCACCACTTTCATTTCTTCATAGAGATTGTAATCATTTTATTGTTGTTAATAGAAGCTTATTCTTGCAACATGGTTTTCAACTCTCTGGCTTTTTGGCCACCATAGCTCTCTTTCTCTTCTGTCTTGCTTCTTCTCATGACAGTGTTTGCATGCAGGTTTCTTGGGTTGATTTGCAGTTCAGCAAATCTAACATGGATGTCATAACTTTAGCTATGATCTTGTAAATCCCATTATAGAGACTAATTGGTCTGAAGGATTCCACCGTATTAGCACCATGGATTTTAGGAACAAGGACCAAGAAGGTAGCATTAAGTTCTCTAAGAAGAGTTTTAGTTCCAAAAAATTCTTTGACAGCATGGAAAACATCCTGATCAGTTATCTCCCAAAACTGCTGGAAGAAGAAGAGGGGAAATCCATCAGGACCTGGAGATTTGTCGCCTTCAAAGGAGAAGACAACATCTCTGATTTCCTTATCATTTGGGATAGCTTTGAGTCTGGAGTTGGTATTTCTGTCTATCAGTAAAGGAATAATAGAGAGAATTTCATTTTGGCTCTGGGAATCAAGATTAAAATCTTTGGAAAGGAGTGAGAAAGATTGAAGCATTTCCTTTCTTATCTCTTCTTCCTTAACCAGAGACTTATTATTAACAATTAAGGAAGAGATTCTGTTAATAGCTTTGTGTTTCATTGCTGTCATATGAAAGAATCTTGTATTTTTATCGCCGTCTTTAAGCCAAAGGGCTCTTGATCTTTGCCTCCAGAAAGACTCCTCTTTAGAAATGATATTATGATATTCAGCCACCACCACATTCTCAGTACTTCTATGCTCCTCTGAGAGACCCTCTTTTTGAATAGTTTCTTGAATAGCCTTGATCTCTTCCTATTTGATACATTTAGCCTTGAATATGTCCCCAAAGACTTCCTTGTTCCAAGTTTTAACATTTTTCTTGACATTACTCAACTTTTTAGCTATTCTATACATGGCAGTACCTTCCTGGTTATAATTCCACCATTTAGTAATACAGTCCTTCAGATTAGGGTGGGCAAGCCACATCTTCTCAAAGCAAAATGGGGTATTCTTTTTTCCATTCAAAATATTAGCATTGAAGATAATAGGGAAATGGTCAGAACCAATCCTAATAGAAGAAGATAAAGAGCAAGAAAACTTAGAGAGCCAATCAAGAGAAAGGAGAGATCTGTCAAGTTTCACCTGGATGAGATCATCACCAGTTCTTCTATTCGACCAAGTATAGGAAATACCTTCCAGCTCCATATCAAAGAAAGATTGATCATTAATATACTCCATGAGATCCATTCTGCTATCAACTTGAGATAGAGCACCACCCATTTTATCGTCAACCAACAGGGGGGTATTAAAATCACCCATAACCATCCAGCTGAGGGTCTGGAAATTATTTCTAATTTCTTTAAGTCTTTTCCAAAATCTGAGCCTACCACATTTTGTATTAGGGGCATAGATATTAATCAAGTTCCAAGAACAATCCACTTTAAGGTGTTTAACATAAATAAGGATTATGTTCTTTTCAACATGGAGCTTCTTACAGTTTACAATAGAATTGTTCCATAAAATCACAACACCTCCAGAGGTGCCATCAGAGTCACTGCCAATACTACTGCCATTCTTAAAAGGGTTAATTTTCTCAACTTTCTCTCTAGACATTTTTGTTTCCTGGATAAGAATAATATCATGTTTTGTATCTCTTACAATATTTCTAAGAACATCTTGTTTATGAGGACTATTTAGACCTCTTATATTCCATGATATAATCTTCACTTAATGGATTGGGGAACAAATCTCAGGGATAGTAGATTTTTTACCATTCGCAATACTCTATTTTGCTTCTAGCTCTCTCATAGCTTTATGAGAAGGTCTACCTCTTCCTCCCTGGGGCGATCCAACATCTGCTTTCTTCCTTCTAGTATGGACTCCCCCTAAAGGAGTTATATCTGCCTTTTTCCCTGATTCATGAGCTTTTAGATTTAGTCCTCCTTTCTTAGAGGTTTTTTTGACTTTCTTATTATTTTTCACCTCAGACCATAGAGATTCCTGCTTTTTTGAGATAGGAGACAAATCATCAAAACTTTCTTTTTGGGTGTCCTCCTCACTGACTTCAAACCAACACTTGCTACTATTACCATTATCAATAGAGATCACCTGCTCAATCACAAAAGGGGAAGGTTCCGATTTGTCCAAACTATGACTCCCAGTCCAGTTGTATCAAAGAGGCAGCCATTCTGATTTTGCAGATCTATTATTGGGCCTTGTGGCTCCTTTTCAATACTTACTTCCTGAGGAATATTTTGGGGCTGGGGTTCATTCTCCCTATTCCTGACCGGAGGACTTTGATAAGCAGGAATGGGGTCATTATCCACTTTTTTCTCTTGTTCTGTTGTATTTGAATTCTCCGGCTCCAGGATCTGGGGTAGATCCTTATTGACTAATACCTGAATAATATCTTCCTTTGGCTGGTTAATAAGATCAACAGTTTGGTCTTCTTTTGATTTTTCCTCTTCTGAGAATTTCAGGGGGATTGGAAGAGAGGAAGAAGATCTATTTTTCTCTCTCCATACAACTCTTGATTCTTTCTTTTTAGACTTAATAGAAGGTTTAAGAGGGCATTGTTTTGCCCAATGCCTTGATTTTTTGCAAGTGAAGCAGGCAAAGGGGATAGATTCAAACTCCACCACTTCGATATGAGTTCCCAGCTTGGAATTAATTGAAATAACTTTCGGGAGGTCAGTCTTTTGATTAATGTTGACACAGATTCTTGCATATACTAATCTAGTCTTTGCAGCTGTCATTGGGTCAATTGATAAGAGCTCCCCAAATGAGCTTGCCAATCCTGAAAAAACATCTTCATGCCAATATTCTAGAGGAAGACCCTGGAATCAAACCCACACTGGGGCTGATTCGAACATATCCATATTAAGGTCAAGATTTGCCCCCCATTTTTGAAGAGCCAAGGATGATTTACCAAACATCCAAGGACCCCCACACAGAACAACAAAGAGGTCTTCAGAGCTGGAAAACTCAAAAGTAAAAAAGCCTTTTGGCAAGGCAGCTATGTCAACTTGACCCTTTAGCCTCCATTTCCTTGCAGCATAAACCCTAACTGTATCAATATTAGGTCTTGGGCCTATAAACTTTCCTATTAGCGTATTTTTCATTGAAGCTACTGTGTGATCAACCAGTGAATTAGGAAGGGAAATACTAAATATTCCCTTCACAGGATCCGACGTGTTGTCAACAATGGGAAAAGAAGATTTCCCAGTAGGTTTCACACCAAAAATAGAGGTCCAACTTCCATTTACAGTGTTTTTAAATAAAGGATGACCGTCATTTGCAACTTCAGGAAACTTACCGTCACCTTTCATTTCCTTTGGAGCATCTTCTCAGATTTGGAATCTCGATAGAGAGTTGTCCTCCCTTTTCTCTTTTGTGGAGCCCTCCACTGCTACATCTTTTACCTTTTTCTGAATCACTGGCATGGAATATCTCTGTTCGTTGCCAGAGGCCTCTTTCCCGCTCATGTCATGATTCAAAAAATCCCTTTTACCACCTTCTCGGGGTCGATTCCGATCTGGGTCTTTGTCCCCTTCTGCATCCTTCTCACCTCCCTTGGAAATCTTGTTGCCTTCCCCTAGATTCGCCTGCGATCCTCCTCCAGCAGGTTTCCCGCCCGAAGGGGAATTCGAATTTCCTCCAGCCACTCGCTCTCCTCCTAAGTTGTTATTGACTTAAACAACAATAAGAATGGTGCCTACCCTTTTGAAAAATATGTAGTCTACAATTTTTGGGGATTCTATTGGGGACACGATATGAATTTGAAAGCCTCACGCATTTCAAGTTCAATGCCTTATTGCTTATAATTTGTTTAAAATTTCTTTTTGAGTCTATTCTAAATTTTCAGATTGAAGGTAATTAGTTACTACACTTGGAATAAGAAGAGTCAAAGAACTACAAATACCTCTTTAGAGCTATGACAAAAATCTAAGTTTTACATTCTCACTAACAAATCCTCTCTTGAATGAACTACATGTGTTATCACACATGTTTACACCCTTTAGTAATTGCTTTTAACATAGAAACCTTATGATACATGGGAACATTCTCAAGTTGTGGGTAACCTATAATGAGAATGAGAACAAGGTCGACTTCCTCTTGATACTTCACCTAAACTAACACTTCTTGTAGAGGATATGGTAAGAAGAATACATTAAAATGAAATCTAACTCGTAAAAGTGACGCACCAAATTGATTCTTCAAGATTGATATTTCCTTTTCTAGCATAAAACTCAAAATTTACTCATGCCTCTACATAAGAATTTCGTAAAGAAGGTGGAAATGTTAATAACCCAAGGAAACTAGGGCTTTCACAATCATGTGTTGTTTGCATCACTCACAATTATATGACCTGCAAAAGTATGATATATCCTATCTAAAGGTTTTTAAAGTGGTAAATGCAAAAGTAAATACATACAACTTCACAGAGAAATTTATCCATGTATGCTCTACACAGGCCTTGAGAAGGTAAAATTATTGAAATTTATCGATAACAGATGCTTTTACACAGTAGTATGCAAGTCTGTAAATGGGTTATAAGAACAATTTCCTGCTAAAAGAACTGGCAAAGAGTTGCAATGTAGCATGAAAAATGTCATGAACTAACTCAAAAGTGAAGTGAGAAGGATACCTATGCTTCTTTCAAAATAGTTGTATGAAACTAGGCACTTAATCTCCTTGGTCTAATGCATTCAAAAAGCCTAATTTCTAGCCCTTCAAACGTCTTTTAAAAGACATGAGGATAAAGAAAAAGTCACACCTCAACCTTCGCCGTCATCAAGGCCCCCTAAAAATGCTCCAACTCCCTCCAAACCAAGTCAAAACAGTTCCTAAATCTCCTCGAGATGTTTTGCAACTTTTTCAAACCCCCTAGATACTAAGTGGCAACCTCATAAATGTCACTCTTAACCCTCTGACTTAAAGATAAATGCTTTCTTTTAATATATGTTCATCATAATCAATATTAATAAAGTGGCTTATAATTACATCACTTTAATAATATGGTTTAAATTTCAAATTGATACAAAATAATAAAAGAACACAAAATACACACGAGGCACTTAACATAAGCAAAGGGTATAAGATTAAAAAAAATAAGGCAAAAATGCCTAAGTCTAGTCGTGGCTTTGATGGTTAGGGTTTCTCGTGGATTTTATGGTAAAGGAAACCCTAACCATCAAAGCATGTACACAACCTCATTTCATTTTTTATTCTTTTGATTTATTTCACTCTACTGCTCACCACGCCGCCATGGGCTTTCTAGATTTTAGGGTTTTATGGAGTTTTTCAGGAGTTGTTATCTTTTTCCATGTTCTGGGGCCACAACACATATCACTATTCATGGCAGAGAATCAGAATTTTTTGAGTTTTACCTTAGCTAGCTGCGGCTTCAGCATATCTTCATTGTATGTCTCTACTCTTCGCTCTTTTTTAGGGTTTTGCAAACATATGGGCTTTCTAGGTTTGATCTCAACTTCATTTTTTGTTGAATCTCTACCACTATGATATGCACTCTGAATCTGTAGGTTGTGGCTTCATTTTGCATCTTGTTTCATGCATATTGTCATCCTGATCTACATTGGCACCATCTTTAAAATCAAAACAATGCCTTTCATGGAACCAGTGATCTTTAAAATCAAAACAATGCCTTTCATGGAACCAGTGATCTTTATCTTCCATTGACGTTCTCTTTCCTTAATATCAATGTTTTGGTAACAGTGTTGCTTGTAAACTCTTCATTTTGTGCTCATTTCAACAGTCACTGATTTTTGGAAAGTGTATCTTTGTTGCTTTTAACACCATTGACACCTCTAATTTGTGATCTTTGTATTAATTATAAATTGTTGTCTGTTGAACTCCATTGATGTTATTGTACTTGTGTACGCCTCTCTCTCCGGTTTCCCATAGCTTTCCAAGGGCGGGGGTTAGTAGCAAAGGTTCACAAGTGAATGAAAATCAAATACGCAATGACTACTAAATGAATAACAGAAACATGAGCAATAAAATGTACAAACAACAAAAAGGAAGACAAACGAATGCAAACCCTTTGATGCTTGAAGCTTCTATTGTTTCTCTCTACTCCTTCCGAAACGCTGTTCTTGATGCTCAGTATTGGCTGGGCAGCATTTATGACTTGAGAAGCGTCGAGAATTTGATAATTGCAAAGTGTGTGTGTGATCGCAAGATAGCTTGAATGTTGACAGAGTAATGGCGCTTTAAGCTTGAAATCATGGATCCTTCAAATGGTTATGAAGGGTTTATTATATAGGAATTGCTGATGAAATGAGTGGTTGAGATCAATCCCAGAGATGGGGAGATGAACGGTTGTGAT
>MU225642.1:614037-648214 GCA_018584345.1 Thuja plicata
TTCAACATGTGAGATAATTGAATTCTTTTTAATTAAGAATTGCTTTATTTGATGAAATTAAATTAATTTAATTGAAATTAATTTAATTGGAAGAATTAATTAGTAAGTTTAAATATTTGGATTTAAAGTATAGGAAATTGAGTTTAATTAATCAATTAATGGTAATTAATCAATTAAAGCTTAATTAATTAAATAAAGTTAATTATTTAATTAATTTTGGGGATTGGATTAGATGATTTGAGAAATGAATTTAGAAGAAAATAAATGATTAATTAATGATTAAGAAACCATTAATTAATAGATGAAAATTAGGGTTTTTAATGTAAAGTCGCAAGCCTGTCCATTTTAGGGTGTCTACAACTTGCACCTTATTTACTGTCTTTAGACCCTATTTTCCCTAATTTTTAAAGTTTGAATCACTGTATCAATACATGATTATACCTCCGATTGCATTATTTCTATCAAATACTAAATCAATGATTTTATCATGGTTAAAAATTTAATTTTGCTTGCTAATCATTTGAACATTATACTTGAGACATTCTTGATCATTGTTTAAGCATTGACCTATGGATAAAGACCATTATTATCTTGTATTGCTATGGTGATTGTCCTTTGCATGCCACAGATTCACTCTATATTATCATTGTTTTACTTTGACAATGATCTTTACTTGGCAATTTCTTTAGATTATTGTTTCCACTGTCATGATAGTATATTGCATAGATAGATATGGTACGATATTTTATCATTGTATTACTATCCATTTATAGCACATAACCAACCACAGTCCACCCTCAGCCAATGCTCTTTTTAATCATCAAAAAACAACTATTACCATTTGAATGTTAATCCTACTACTATTTGCAACTTCTGACTGAACTAATTGTGACTTGCACTATATTTCATTGTCCTTGAATCATATTATTCACTTTTAATCCCTTATAACATAGACCAACACATTATATTTCACTTTGTAATAACTTTAATCCCTTATAACAGAGACCAACACATTATATTTCACTTTGTAATAACCATTGTATTCTTCACAACAACTGGCATGGATTCTTGATCTCTCTTCTTTTACAGTTATAAACCTTAATGGAAGCTTAATAATTGATTTGATTATTGTTTATTTGATCTATTTCTTTGGCTATTATGAGATACTAATGACTACCTTATAAGCCCTTTGTGATTTCAATATATAACACCATGCCTTCAATGTGCTACAACAATGTAGCTATTGTCTTATCTCTAATTTGATGCTAATGTTTTCCTAATGTGTTTGACTATAATTGATTATTTAAATAATATGATTATTTAATTAAATATAATGACATAGAGAATAATTAAATAATGTTTAATTATTTAATTATTTTATAGATGAAATATTTGATTAAATGTTTAATAATTAAGTAATTAATTAAAATCACTTAATTATAAATTTATAGTAAAATGATGATTTTGAATTTAGAATATAGTGGAAATACGCAAATTAATTAAATAACAAAGGTTATTTAATAATCTCAAAAGAATGTTAGTAAAGTTGTTGCGTGAGAGCAACTTATTTAAAATTAATAAAAAAATATAAAATAAATCAGTTTTTAATTCTCTCACACGAATAAATAAATATTTCAACTATTTAATTAGTTAATTAAGTCTTCTATTATTAAATTTGTTCTTTAATTTATTTAAATATTCTCTTTTCTAGAAAAAAGCTAAATCTAAAAATAAATAAAACTCTTTAACTATCACTCGCTCTTAATTCAGTTGATAAGATCAATGTGACTAGCTTTCAATCAATTAAAAAAGCGCTCCTGCACTCCTTTCTCCTCCTCTTGCCTTTGTCGTGGAGCCTAAGGTTGGCGGTTCTGGTGTTCCTCCAGCAGTTAGGGGGTTCCCCTCCTCTTCTTCAGCAACAATTGTTCTTGCTTCTGGGGTTTCTAAGGAGCCCCCCAAATTTGTGGACAGGGCTTCCTTGCATTCTTTTGTGGGGCTTGTTCCTTTCCTTGTGGCTGCTCCCATCACTCTATCTTTGGGTGTGGAAACGGTAGAAGAAATAGAGCACTCTTCGTTTATCCTTTACAACTAGGTGACTATTTGCAGATTTAGGGGTTTCTGGCCAAGCGCCCCCCCCCACCCCCCCCCCCACGAGCTTCATGCTTGGATTTCCAAATGTTGGGAACCCATTATTTCTGGTGAGGTTCATATCTTCCCTTTGGCTAAGGGTTTTTTTGTTGCCAAATTTGATGATATGGAGGATAGGAATCGTATTCTTCATAGCCATTTTTTTAGCTGGGACACTTTGTGCTTATGGCTAAACCCTAGCATGAGGATTTCAATCCCTCATCTGATACATTTAATAAGATGCCTATCTGGGTTAGGCTTCCAAACCCCCCTCTTCATCTTCGGATGGATCCCTTTTGGAGGAGGTGGGTGAGGCTTTGGGAGACTTACCGATGGTGGATGCAGAATCTACAGACATTCTCCACTCTACCTATGCCCGTGTTTTAGTGGATATTGATGCTTCTAAGGGTTTTCCTATAGAGATCAAGTTGGTTTCTCCTAAGGGAAGTTGGATTCAGTCTTTGGACTATGAAGGTATCCTCTTTAGATGCAGAATATGCTTTCAAACAGGTCATGTTGCAACTAAATGTGGTCTGGGTAAAACCAAATGCTCTGTTTCTTGGTGGAAAGGTGCCTCTTCTCAGCATTACACGGTTGAGAAGATTTCTTCTCAGTGGAGTTTTTCCTAGGTTGTTGCTCCAAATTCTATTGTTGCTTCCCCTCTACCGAAGGTGGGAATGGATTTTCCCCTTGCAGATGCTATTGGTGTCAACCATGTTGTTGACTCGTCATGTGCGGAGACTCCCCTTGCTGCCTCTGTCCATGTGCGGGTTCTAGATTCTGTTGGCTCTGCTAGAAATGTCTCCTCTTTGATAGTTGGGTCCAGATCTCTTGCTGGTACGCGTGTTGTTGTTGGCTCTGCAGGTCCTCTTGTCTCTCCCTCTTTGGTTGTTGTTTCTGGAAGAGCTCTGGGCTCTGGATCCCTGTTGGTTGAGTATGTGATGGGTGTTGGAAATTCAATGGTTGTTGGGAAGTCGGTTCTGTATTTCCTTTACTGACATAATGAGGCTGCTAAAGTTGAAGATGGTTGGATTACGGTTAAAGGCAAAACCTTTTAAGAGATCCTCACCTCCTTTTGATATGACACTGATCCCATAAGAAGGGGTCTAAGGGATAATCTTGTTGTGGGTTTTTTTAAAAAATCTTTGACTACCATTTTTTAAAAGCTTCATCTTTAGTAGTGTTTTCTTGGGTGCTCTTGGGGGGTCTAGCCTTTTGGTTAGGCTGGTCTGTTGTGTGTTGGGTATTTTTAAAGCTATATCTTAAGTTTCATCTTTGTACAGGGTTTCAGGGCCCCTTCAAAACTTGTTTTTACCTTAATCTAAAACTATGTTTCAATCAAATCATTTAACTCTCAATGAGTCCACTTAACTCCTCAATTCACTCGCTCTTTCTAAATCAAGTAGCTAGTTCTACCTTGTTATCATCACTATCAAGTTGTCTCATTAAATCTCAATTGTCGATTGTCTATCATTATCTTTTAATTTGAACCATTGATTGAAATCCTAAAATCTATATAATCAGCCTTGATTTCTCATCTTGGCTAACTACAGTCTTCTAAATTTCATGCTATCACATTGCGAATTGGTGATATGAATTTGAGAACCAACATGATTCAACATGAAAAAGAGGAGGACAATGGAGAATTCATTGGGATTGAGTGTAATGGTTTTAGTTTCATTTCAATTTATCATTTTGCATTCAATCTTGTTATCATTTTTTATTGGTTGAAGTAGGTCTAGCATTGAATTTGGGTTTTTGTGGTTGACTCTTATGTTCTATGTTGTTCTCCCATTGTCCTACATCAACACTTTGATTTTTAAAACACACATACATATCGATAAGTAGGAGGTATTTTCAACAACAAGTCAAATTGTGATATTACTATTAGGATTCAATTGTGTAGCTTTCGAGTTAAACTCATTGACCCATGTTTCATGAGTAGTGATTCACAAGTACCCATCTCTCATGAGAATGAATGGAACACTAAACACTCATTGCATTAGGTGATGCTCATAGGGGTGAAGCATCGAGCCTTCTCGAGAGGTCACCCATCCCAATATGGCTCTATCTCAATCATGCTTAACCACAAAGTTTCCTCTGAGGTTAAACCTATTTAGCTTCCTACCCAATTTGTGAAACCTTTAGCAAGTGTTGTGCCTTATGAACCATTCATTATAGAGCCCATTTAGCTCATCAATTGATAAGTAGGAGGTAGAAAATGTGGTAGCAAGCTAATTGGGTTAAACCAAGGAACTCCATGGTTAAGCGTGCTTGAGCTAGAGCAATACTGGGATCGGTGACCTCCTGAGAAGGCCTGATGCTTCATCCCTATGAGCATCACCTAGATGGAATGAGTGTTAAGTGTTCCATTCATTCTCATGAGAGATGGGTACTTGTGAATGACTACTCATGAAATATTGGTCAATAAGTTTGACTCAAAAACTACACATTTGAATCCTAATAGCAATATCACACACATGCATATCGACCTCAAAACTTTGCTACACTAACTCTAAGTCATCCAACTAAAAATATCTTAATCATAGTATACATATCAATCTAAATTATAATGGAAGGGTTTTAAAGATACATGGCGATTATTTGAGGTAGGGTTGTAGTATTACTAAATATGTCCAATGGCGATTATTTGAGGTAGGGTTGTAGTATTACTAAATATGTCCAATAACTAGTTATAGGAAACCTGAGAACTGCAAGTTAAACTTATATGATTTTCATGTAACCATTATTTCTTTTGTTAACTACACTAGATTTGGGATTAAGAAGGTACACATTGAATTATGAGACTCACACAATGGAAGAGTATGTGATCCTTTGTTGCACAAAAAGATTTCAAAGATTTTCAATTTTATTTTCATTTTTGGTGTGTATTTATTTTTTTGGCATATCTCGATATCAAATAACAGTTGATTGGATCAAAATTGATTAAACTCAAGTTTTCACTCGAATGTAATTTTTGAGTTTTGCAAGTAGTTTATGTAAAAACAGTTAAATTTTAAACTATATGAGAGCTGGGCTAGAATGGTTTTAAGGAGATATTCTTGAGTGTTTTACCACACTTGTAACAAAGTGACAATTTTTTTTAGTCAAATCTATCACTGTTTGAGAAAATATAAAATTATTTGATTACGATTGATGATGAGAAATTTACAATCTAATATTTTATCAAGAATGAAATAAAATAACTTGATGGGAAACTAATGAATGTCATTTCACATATTGTGACAAGTTTTTGCATAGAAATGAAATTTTGATTATAAGTTTTGAAAAACAGGGTCTTCTGAAAACACCAAATTCCAAATAATTCTAAAAATATCTTAATCATAGTATACATGTATCACTCTAAATTACAACAGAAGGGTTTTAAAGATACATGATGATTCTTTAAGGCAGGGTTGCAGTATTACTAAATATGTCCAATAACTAGTTATAGGAAACCTGAGAAGAACTGCAAGTTAAACTAAATATGATTTTCATATAACCATTATTTCTTTTGTTAACTACATTAGATTTGGGATTTAGAAGGTACCCATTGAATTATGAGACTCACACAATGCTAGAGTATGTGATCCTTTGTTGCACAAAAAGATTTCAAAGATTTTCAATTTTATTTCCATTTTTGGTGTTTTTTTTTTTTTTATAAATTTTTTTTGGCATATCTCCATATCAGAGAACATTTGATTGGAGAGAACATTTGATTGGATCAAAATTGGTTAAATTCAAGTTTTAGCTGGAATGTAGTTTAGGAGTTCCGCAAGTAGTTTATGTAAAAACAATTAAATTTGAAACTATATGAGAGCTGGGCTAGAACAGTTTTAAGGAGATATTCTTGAGTGTTTTACCACACTTGTAACAAAGTGACGATTTTTTAAAGTCAAATCCATCACTGTTTGAGAAAATTTAAAATTATTTGATTACGATTGATAATGATGATGAAAAATTTACAATCTAGAATGTTATCAAGAATGAAATAAAGTAACTTGATATGAAACTTAATGAATGTCATTTCACACATTCTGACAAGTTTTTGCATAGAAATGAGATTTTGATTGTAAGTTCTTTAAAAAAAAGGTTTTCTGAAAATACCAAATTCCAAATAATTCTACCAAGATTCCAAAAACTTAAATTAATTGTTAAGTACGTCCAGAAATTTGTATGAATGTAGCACCATAAACTTAAACTTCATTGTTAAAATTGAGAAAGATTAAACAAGGAATAAATGATAGTTTAATGTGCATGGTACTCAAAAAAGAAAAAAGAAAAAAGAAAAAAAGAAAGATGATATTGCAGGAATTTAAAATGATTATTAAAGCATATTTAAAAGTGGAGATTTGTGATGCCTTGCAGGGGAAAGACTCTAAGTTTGTGACAGATCTTGCAAACAATGGGCAGATATAAAATGATTTTATTTGCTGGTAAAAAGGTATTGCTGAGTCTAAAAGAGGAGGTAAAATGTTGAAGTTTGTAACAGTAAATTTTTTCCTTGAAAGTGGTGTTGTAAATGGAGAAGAAAAGTAACGCCTTTCTGCTGCCACCAATAAGGTTTCAATTTGCTGATTTATCAATAGAAATGAACAGTCATTTGGGAGAGGAGGTCTCCTGTTATAGCACTAGTTTTGGTGATCTAAAGAGCAAATTTCTTTTAAAGAGTGAAGATTATGAATGAAGTATTGTGTTGCATATTTGTATTTGTTTTTGTGTGTAATGTATTGAAGTGGATCTTGTATGCAATGCTTATTGTTTGATTCAATATGGGTTTTTATTGCATTTAATTTATCTTTATGTGATAATTGAAAGTGTGATGAATTGGCTGTTGTGAAATGTTATTTCTTTTCATTTAGATTTACATTTATAGAGTTTATCTAGTGTGTGAAAATAAATATGGATTTGGTAAAGTGAATTTATGTTGTACTTATGTCTGAAATAAAGCAGTGTTTATAAAGTGTCATTTGTGAAATTGATTGATTCAATGATAATGAACCAAAATCAAAGTTAATAGACAAGCATGTATGAAAGCTTAAATATGATAATGAACCAAGATCAAAGTTAATAGACAAGCATGTATGAACAAAAATGTTTCTAATGATGTATCATGAATGCTCTTTATAAGTACTTTTTCACAATCTCTAAAAGTTTATAAATAAATAATAAAATTCTTAAACACAACAATAATTCAAACACATCTAATCTAGATTTGCTCAAAAAAGCTAATATAAAATAGTCATAAAGCTGAAAATTGAATTACAATTTTAAAATATAACATATAAATTTGCAAATGCGAAAATGACTTCAATTAATTCTATAATCACTGATATAATCGAAAATGACAAATAAAAAACCTAAATATTCCAGTCAATTTGCTGATATCATTGATAGTAAAATGAAGAATAAAATAAAACATAAAACAAAATCAGTTACATAATCATGATTACATAAAAGAGATTAAGATAAAAAGACATTGATATGAAAGTTTCATCATTACAATGTGAGTCATTCTTTATGTTAGTGTTAAAGTTGTTACCCTTGGTCCACCTCAAAAACTGAAGTGATAAGGAAAGGGCATGTGATGTGAGGCGAGGGTGTTTCAAATCAAAATAAAGCTACTTTTCCTGTTTCCACTATTTTGATCGAGTAGGTTTTGTGAAATCGGGTATTGCAGGATTAATCGAGCAGTGTATTCCCCTACGACATAGACCTGCTTTTAGTCTTTCCTTGCTTCGCCCGTAGGAACACAAGGAGGATTATTTGCATTATTTGTACTCCTTCAACTATTGTATTCTTTTTCCCAAAGATATGACGTCTACTCTCAATGTGGGAAAACATGGGATGTGGGCCTTCTACATCCATAGATATTTAGATTGGATGCATATTTTATTTTACCTGATTTGATTTGATTTGGACTTTTGGTTTATTATCAAATATAGTTATGTTTTGTTTTCAATATTTCTTGATTATGGTGCAAGACTTGAGAGACTTAGTGGAAGTTTGATAGAGGTATGGGGTGGTGATTGTGGTGTCGTGAAGGGTTCTTGTATGTTTAGAATTTTTATACAACATGGTTGTTTCTGTAAGTGTATTAGATGAGATTGTGGTGTCATTGAGGTTCCTTGTACTTTTGGAGCTTTGACATGATATGGTTGTTTATACAAATGCATTGTTGGTGGTGATGGATTGAGCCCAAGATTGTAGATGGTGGTTTGTCTTTTTGCTCTACTTTATTCTTTGAAGTTACTAGTGATGCATTTAAGTGTGTGAGGGCCAAGGTTCATCTTCATTTAAGAGAAGTTTATTATGATATTATGTGTATCTCAATATTGCAATTAGTGAGAACTTTCACAATGATTTGGACTCATGACTTGGTAATGAATGATCTTTTGCAACAATTGTTTTTGATAAAGTAATGCAGAAAAATGTGCGTGTTGTCGCTTGACAAACCAGTCACAAGGAAGATCAACAACAAAACCAGACTAACATCATAATAACATTTAAAAAACCCGCTTCTTGGTGGAAGGGGGCCTCCTCCCAACATTACTCTGTTGTGAAAGATTCTTCTACCAAAAGCTTTTCTCAGATTGTCTCTTCTTCTCAGGAGTTAGATGAGTCTTTTGTGCCTCTTGGGTCCGCTGATGGTTCTTCTCTGGAAGCTGTCCCTGAATCTGTTGTTCGTGGCTCTGTGGGTAGTGGGGCCTTTGCTCCTCTTATTGGCAACCCCCCGCTGATTTCTTCTGGATTGGAAGCTTCTGAGTCTTCTTTTGATGCTGCCTCATTGGATTCTCCTGGCCCTTTCCTGGGACAACCTCAGGTTTTGGGGGTTATGAATTCGAATACTATGTAGGAATTGGCTAAGGATGTGGAGGGTGGTTGGACTTCTGTAAAAGGAAAGAAAAAATCAAATCGCCCACCCTCTTTTGATATGTCTCTTCGTTCCCAGAAGGGGAAGAAATAATTTGTTTGTGCTTTCCTTTGCTGGCAGATGTGTTGCTGCTTGCTAGAAGCTCTTGGGCTGCTGGTTTTCTTATGTATTTCTTTTTTACAAGCAGCGTTTGTTCTTGTTTGGGTGCTAGTTCCTTTCTTTAGCACCTTTTTGAGTCTAGGTTGAGGGAGCCTGTTTCAAAACCCTCGTGGTGGTCATGCTTTGTTCCATTTTAGAGTGCTTCTTTTTAAAATCCTTGGTGACCTTAGTGTACAGGGTTTCGGGGCCCCTTCAAAACCTGTTTTTACCTTAATCAAAAATATTGTCAGCATAGGAACAAAATCGGCGATCAAGCATGATCAAAGCTTTAACCAACTAGGGATAAACGTTAGAAGGCACCCTCTCATCACTATCAAAAACCAAAAAAAAGAAACAGAGATAAAACAACTAAACTATAACTGGTGTAGTGCATGAAAACCAAAATAGTAGTAATACCCATCATGATATTGATAAAACAAACTAACAGAGTCCATCATAGTGTACAACACAACAGTTAAACAAGTTTTAAACAAAGACCACTTAGGGTCATAAACAACAGTAATAAACCTATAAGTTCAAAGTAGGCTAAGAAAAACTAAGTAAACCACCACATGGTCATGAGGGCCGAGACAAGCCAAAATGCAAAAACCAGAGAGAGGGCACAACCCCAATTCTTTGTCTTCTTCCATTCACTGGTGAGCATCATTGTCGCCCAATCTTCTGTGACGAACTGGAAGAGCTCCTTATGGTCTTCAACATTCTTAGTTTCCTTATAGTTGTCATCCTACAACATGCACAACATGGTATCTGATATGTGTATCACCTTCAACGCGAAATGACACACATTATAAAGATTTTCATCCACCTCTGCAAGCTACCCGTCCACCAACGCAATATTTTTCTCCACATCAGCCAGTCTTTTCTTCAACCAATCAGCCTCCTTCAAAGTCGCATCCTTATTGATTTTTTCACCTTCCAAGAGGGCCTTGCCTTTATCAACCATCACAGGAGCCATCTCGTCGACAACCTTAGCATGGGTGGATTCCCCAAGGTCTGACTTACTGCTAGTCAAGACGTGGGTCAAGCTGCTATTAGAGGCAGAGGGAGACACCTCATCCTCACCATTATCCTCAAAACCCACATTTTCTGAGCTTGAGGCCTTTTTCATGGCTTATTTCTCAAGTTTACCCTTAAGGCGAGTGGACCTACGGGGGATACTACTCTCTTTAGTGATCATCTTAACATCATAGTCAATTTGCACTTTAACTTTTTAAGAAGACTTAGCCTTAGCCGTAGGGGGAGGAGAAGACCTCTTATTGCATTTTTCCTGCTTAACCTTGATAGAAAAAGGGGAGGAGTCTTGTTTGTTTTTATGGCTAGGGTTTTTAATACATTATTTATGGCTAGGGCTAGGGGTATCCATACGGATGGCCAAAGTGGGGGTAGAAGATTCAGGTACATCATTGACATTACTCTCAATAGAATGCAAGAGATGGAATGAGATAGAAATAACAATTTGTTCTGAAGAAATTTAAAGGAAGGTGGTAATAGTAGTACACACCAAATCTTCCCTCTAGTGTGAAATACCTCAGAACCACAAGGAAAACACGGTCCCAAGGCTCAGACAGTTGTTCATGATCAAATTCCCCTCTGAGATTGATAAGATGCTTTCTCGAACGAAAGAATTGCTTGAGGCTAGCAGTATTAGAGACCTTTCTAGTTTTTTTCCGTGTTCTACCCTCAGTAGAGAGGCCCGTGGCTTACACGATCACATCTTTATTGACCTTGAAAGAGATGTCACCCATGGTAACCCTTTTGGCATCCCAATACCCAACAAAATGCTTGGAGAGACTCTTGTCGTGACCTTTCATGAGCTCCATGAATTGAAAAATTCCTCCCTCCTTACATATATGTCATACCATCTCGTCATTCTTCTAATAATCACATTTATCAGGGTCCATGCACACCCGGTCTCCACCCATAGTTTTGCAAAGCAAATTAAGTAGGTTGGAGAGAATAAGGCTCGCAAAAATCACAAAGCTACTTTGTGAAATAAACCCCAAGAAATTTCTTTTGAGAATGATCATGAAAAGGTGGAATAAATGGACATAATAAACACTAAATCTGAGACAGAAAGATCTTGATGTGAGTTGATACACTAAAGAATTCCATAGGATGACCTTAAAATCCAAAGTCCCTGAGAATGAAAAACATAAAAGTGCAAGGTATCTTAATGGATTTAAGTATAGTATCTAAGATGAAATGAGTCTATTCAATCCGGAAATAGTGCACAAATGTTTTTAGATGGCACATAGGATTGAAGAAAAACAAAAGAGGAAAGGAGAGAAAAACAATAGGGTTAGAGGAAAAAATTTTAGAGGTAGAGGCAGATTCAATGGAAGAGGTTCATTTCCAAGAGGCCAAGAAGAGTCTAACAATCAAGAATTAGAGGCAGAGTCAAGTAACAGAGGTAATTTGAGAGGTTGAAGATCAAACAGTATGGGAAGGTTTGGTGGAAGAGGACCTAGTGTCTTCATTGGAAAATGTTTCACTTGTAACCAGACTGGGCATCAATCTTTTAGGTGTCCTGAAAAGATTGGCACAAATAGACAAGGAGGAGATAGAAGAGTGCAGTTGACACAAGAACATGACAGTCAAACTGTTTCCTCTTACGACACCACAACTTCAAGGCATGCAAATATAGAACAATAAAAATGTCTCATGATGCAAAGGACACTCCTAAGAGTACCTACCACTTCAGAACCACCTTAGAGGAAGTCACTATTCAGGACAAGTTGTAAGGTGAATAATAAGGTATGCAAAGGTATAGTTGATTCTGGATCCACTGATAATATTGCATCTAGGGAGTTAGTTGAAAAGTTGAAACTCCAAAGAATCCATCACCCATTTCCTTATAAAGCTTCTTGGTTGACAAAAGAAAATCAAACCATCATTAATGAGAAAGTTTGGGTAGAATTTAAGATAAGATAATATGCAGACAAAGTTTTATGTGATATCACAAAGATGGATGCATGTCATTTATTATTAGGTAGACCCTGAAAATTTGATGTAACTGCCAAGCATGATGGGAAAACCAATGTGTATAAAATAACTAAGGATAGTGTTGAGTATGAGATTAATCCACTCCTTGATAATGATAATGAGAAAGAGAAACATGTTGTCAGCAGTGTCTTGTGTGTAGAAGAAAAAGAGTTCATGAAAGTGTTAAAGGAATTGGATACACCTTGTTTTGCATTAGTAGTAAGACCTAAAAAGACACCATTGAAGGAACCAAAGGTCAAAGCCACTAGAAGAGATGTAGGTCCTAAAGAAGTCAAAGCGTTGTTGGAGCACTATAAGGGTCTGATTGCAGAAAGTACACTAGAGTCCTTACCACCTGAGATGGAAGTGAGTAACTGTATAGACCTCATACTAGGGTCCACCCTTCCAAACTAAGCAACATACAAGATGACCCTTGAATAGAAAAAAGAAATAACAAGACAGATTGAAGAATTGTTGTCAAAAGGCCTCATAAGGAAAAGTGAAAGCCCTTGTGCAGTCCTTCCAGTCCTAGCTCCCAAGAAGGAAGGTACATGGAGGCTATGTACGGATTATTGGGAAATCAATAGGATAACCATAAGATATAGGTTTCCTATGCCTAGAATAGAGGATTTGATGGATTGTCTAGGAGGTGCAAGTTATTATTCCAAGATAGATCTTAAGAGTGGGTATCATCAGATAAGGATTAGAGGTGGAGATGAATGAAAGACAACATTCAATATTATAGAAGGTTTTTATGAATGGCTTGTGATGCCTTTTGGTCTCTCAAATGCTCCAAGCACTTTTACGAGACTCATGAATGAAGTGTTGAAACGTTTTCTCAATAAATTCATTTTTGTATACCTTGATGATATTCTAAGTTTTAGAAGTAGAAAAGATTAACACCTCAAGCATTTGGACATGGCGATGAAGAAAATCCATGAGAAACAGTTGAAAATCAATCTAGAAAAATGTGTGTTCCTTCAAGAATAACTTATGTTCTTAGGATTTTTGATCTCCAAGAAAATCCTCAAGATGGATCTTACTAAGGTTGAAGCCATCCTCAATTGACCACCTCCTACTACTACTTTGTAGGTAAAAATTTTGCATGGTTTGTGTAGCTTCTATAGAAAATTTATAAGAAATTTTAGTGGCATATGTACCCATATCATCAACATTATTAACGGTGGAAGAAAATGCATATTTAGATGGACTAATGAAGCTAATTAATCCTTTGAGTTGTTGAAGAAAAACATTGCAGAGAAATCCATACTAGTCCTACCAGACTTTCACAAGGTGTTCATAGTAGAATGTGATGCAAGCAACAAAGCCATTGGTGGGGTTTTGAGCCAAGAAGGGAGACCAATTGCATTCTTCAATGAGAAACTAAATGAAGCTAAGCACAAATATTCAACACATGACCTTGAACTGTATGCAATGGTTCAGTCCCTTAGGAAATGGAGGCATTATTTGTTGCCCAGAGAATTTATTGTTTTCACTGACAATCATGCACTTAGCTTTCTGAATAGACAAGATAAGCTTAATCATATACATGTGAAATGGATGAAATTTCTGCAGTCTTACACATTTACTATCAAACATAAGAAAGAGATTGTGAATAAGGTTGTTGATGCTCTTAGTAGGAGACATTTAACCATCCAAAACATTTAATTTGAATGTGTTAGAGTTCATGCTATGAAGGATATGTATGATACAGATAATTATTTCAAAGAGGCTTATCAAATTTGCACTGATATGATAAAGAGATACCACATTGATTTCTCAGAGTTCCTTGTGCAAGATGCTTTACTTTTTTAAAGGTAGTCTATTGTGTGTGCCAAAAGGGTCCATTAGGGAAAACATTATCAAAGAGAAACATTGTGGAAGATTAGAAGGGCACTTTGGTGTGGACAAAACACTAGAACTTGTCAGAAGTTTTTACTATTGGCCCAAGTTGCAGACAAATTTCAGAAGCTTTGTGGAGAGTTTTTTAGTTTGTCAACAAGAAAATGATCACACTTCTAATGCAGGGCTATATACCCCATTTCCCATTCTTTCAAAGCCTTGGGATTCAATAAGTATGGAATTTTTCCTAGGTCTTCCTAAGACCAAATCTAGATTTGACAGTGTTTATGTTGTAGTGGACTGATTTTGAAAAATGGCACATATCATTCCATGTAGAAAAACTCATGATTTATCTCACATAGCAGGGTTATTATTTAAGGAAGTTGTAAGGATTCATGGTTTACCATTGTCAATCATATCTGATAGGGACCCTGATTTTTTAGGCCATATATGGAGAACACTATGGAGGAAACTAGGAACTAACATATCCCTGTCATTTGCATATCACCCATAGTTTGATGGTTAGACTGAAGTCATCAATAGGTCCCTTGGAAATCTCTTGAGATGCCTCACTCAGGAACATGGAGTCACTTGGGATTCTATCATAGCCCAAGAAGAATTCTCATATAATGATTCAGTCAACAAGAGTACTGGTCTAACTCCCTTCCAAATTGTGTATGGTGTTCACCCTAGAGGGGTATTAGAACTTAGAGATATCAAGGAGATGGACAAGAGAAGTGCCTTAGCAGAGGATTTTTCTGAAGTAATGAAAGACATCCATGAAAAAGTGTAGAAAAAGCTACACCATACCACTAAAAAGTATAAAGAGTAGGCAGACAAAAAGAGGAGAGAGTTACAATTCAAAGTGGGAGACATGGTGATGATTCATCTTAAGAAAGAGAGACTTCCCAAGGAGAAGTATACTAAACTCATGATGAAGAAACTCGGTCCTTTCAAGATTTTGAAGAAGTGTGGAAATAATGCCTTCAAGATTGATTTACCTTCTCATATTGTCTTGTCTCTTATTTTTAATGTTGCTGATATATATGCTTATAAAGGTCCTATTAGCACTGTTGATATTACAGGTGCTCGTGAGCCTCCAAAGGACCAAGCACTTAAAGCTCTTCCCACATCAACCCCTCCTGAGATTGAAAGCATCCTAGACAAGAGAGTAAACAAGAAGACTAGGAGAGCCACTTACTATGAGTACCTGGTAAATTGGAAAAATCAACCACTAGAAGATGCTACCTGGATGACCCCTGAACACATTTAGAAATCATGCTATATACTTGAAGACTTTACAACTCAAGAGACTTGAGTTTCTTTTGTCAAGAGGAGTATGGTGTAGGACACCCCCCTGCAACTTAAGAGTTAGGACTCTTTATTTTGTTTTTAATAAAGGAGTGGATCCCTTGGATCATCTTGGTGTGATGTTGTGGTATGTTTTTTAAGGTGACGGGTCTTAAGGTACATTATAAACCTTGAAGACTCCTAAAGCCATTTAAGACCACCTCCTGCCATTTTGATGTTAGATTAGATTTTGTGTTGTTAGACCTTAGTCCAAGGTCATTTATTTTTTCATGCTCTCCCAAGTATTTGGATCCTTGTGTTGTCATTTTGTTAAAAGATGCAAAATTGACAAATGTTGCTAAAATGTTGTCATTTTGCAAAATGTCACTCGAGCAACTTGTCAAAAGTTGTTCAAGGAGTTACATCTTGAATACCGATAGTCACACCTACTCTTGGGGGTTGAAAAAATGATGGAAGGATTCTATTTGATGGTCTTGTGCCTTCTTGGAAGGTTAGAAGTCAGTATGTATGGAGCTTGATGTTTTGTGAAGGAATTTGAAGAGTTTTCTGAGTAATTTTGTGTGTACAGCCTGGTACAGATTCATAGAGTGAAATCAAGTACAAAAATTTGGGATGTGCTAAGTTATCTTACATTTCTATTTGATTTCATCTATTTTGGTGGTGTTACATAGAAGTTATAGTCATTTTTGTAAAAATTGTCTTAAAACCCTACTTCTTTGGGTCTCTACCAAAGATATAGCCCTAACACAAGATTTATCCAATGGATTTGTTTGACCACCTAGAAAATACAAGTTAGGTTCATGTAATTTATGATTCCAGAAGCTTAGGAGCTTAATTTTTGTTTATGATTTCTAAGGTCAAGCCTTAGGCTAATTATCTCTATTTAATTAGCTAGTTTAATATGAACAGTCATGTACAGATGAAGTATGTGATTGGAGTGGTCAACTACAGGGTTGAATTAGGTCATTTGGGGTTAGTGGAAGACACCTAGGTCACTGCACTAATTCTATGAACCCACCTTAAGCCACTTGCTCGGTAAACCAAGCCTAATCTAGCTAATTAGGTCTGTGTACTTATCAAGGGTTAAGTGGTGCTGGACTAGAGTTGAGTTTTGATTTTATGGGGAATGTCAAAAATCCATAAAGGGTATCTAAAAAACACCTTATTTTAGACATACCATACCATGATGGAAAATTACACAAGAAAAACCCTGTAGATAGGGCTACAAGGATATTGAGGGCAATTAGTGTTTGGTTGAAAGTGGATGTGTAAGGGTAAATCTATTGGATGTTTCTCTATCCTTGGAACCTAAGTAAAGTTTACCAACCATTAGATTTATTGGTTGAAGCCACTGGTGAAGAGTTCCACTCTTGGCTTGGGTTTAGGGAAAGTGTCCCTAAAAGCAATATTGGAAGAGATTAGTTTCTCAACTTTGGAAGTTGAGTTGGGGTTAGAAGAGTGACTTGGAATCATAGAAAAGTGATAACCACCCTAGGGAAAAGGTTGTGGAGTTGGATTGTCTCTAAAAGTCAGTTAGGAGTGTTGGGGAAGAGATTGAACATCTCTAGGTCTTCTAGCAGTGCACTCTCCATGAGGTGGTATCAAAGAAAAATAAAAGACCTTGGGAAGAATAAAAGATGCGTGAAAAAATAGAAGACCCGCTAGAAGAAGAAGTCCCCACAAGGATCAACAATGTTGAGTTGGATAGAATTGTCAAAGAAAAAATATCCAAGAACAAGAACATGCAAGAAGAAATCAAGAAGTTGAAGAGCCTCCAAGCAAAGAAGAATGTGGAAGGAGACTCTTAAGAAGAAGAAGAAGAAGAAGAAGAAGAAGAAGACATGCAATAGGATGAAAGGAAAGCCATACCTACATAAAAATCACAATTTCTAGATGCCCTTGAGAGAGTTGGGAGAAAAGATCAGAAAGAAGACATACCCATGTTTCTTGGGAAGATGAACACTAAGGAATGCATGGTTTAGATAGAGGCTTTGGAAAATCACTTTGAATGTGATGATGTTCCTGAAAATCACAAAGTCAAGATTGCCAAATCTAAAATGAAAGGCCCTGCCTTAAGTTGGTGAAATTTTATAACAACTGAAAGGATTGAGGAAGAAAATATTCTTATTTCAACATGGAGGAGAATGTTATCAGAAGTCAAGAAAACATTTGTATCAAAGGAATATGAGGTCACACTCCATAAAAAAGTTACAAAATCTTAGACAGAAAGATCTTGATGTGAGTGGATACACTAAAGAATTCCATAGGATGACCTTAAAATCCAAAGTCCTTGAGAATAAAAAACATAGACTTGCAAGGTATCTTAATTGATTGAAGTATAGTATCCAAGATCAAATGAGTTTGTTCAATCCGGAAACAGTGCACAAATGTTTTTAGATGGCACTTAGGATTGAAGAAAAATAAAAGAGGAAAGGAGAGAAAAACAATAGGGGTAGAGGAAAAAATATCATATGTAGAGGAAGATTCAATGGCAGAGGTTCATTTCCAAGAAGACAAGGAGAGTCTAAAAATAAAGAATTAGAGGGAGAGTCAAGTAACATAGGTAATTTTAGAGGTAGAAGATCAAATAGTAGGGGAAGGTTTGGTGGAAGAGGACCTAGTGTCTTCACTAGAAAATGTTTCACTTGTAACCAGATTGGGCATCAATCTTTTAGGTGTCCTGAAAAGATTGCCACAAATAGACAAGGAGGAGATAGAAGATTGCAGTTGGCACAAGAAGATGACAGTCAAGGTGTATCCTCCTACCACACCACAACTTCAAGACTTGAAAATCCAAAACAAGAAGAATGTCTCATGATGCAAAGGACACTCCTAAGAGTACCTACCACTTCAGAACCACCTCAGAGGAAGTCACTATTCAAGAAAAGTTGCAAGGTGAGTAATAAGGTATGCAAAGTTATAGTTGATTCCAGATCCACTGATAATATTGCATCTAGGGAGATAGTTGACAAGTTCAAACTCCAAAGAATCCATCACCCATTTCCTTATAAAGCTTCTTGGTTGACAAAAGAAAAGAAAACCATCATTAATGAGCAAGTTTGGGTAGAATTTAAGATAGGAGAATATGTAGATAGAGTTTGGTGTGACATCACAGAGATGGATGCATATAATTTATTACTAGGTAGACCCTAGAAATTTGATGTAAATGCCAAGCATGATGGGAAAATCAATGTGTATACAATAACTAAGGATGGTGTTGAGTATGAGATTAATCCACTCCCTGATAATGAGAAAGATAAACATGTTTTCAGTAGTGGCTTGTATGTAGGAGAAAAATATTTCATGAAAATGTTAAAGGAAAAGGATACACCTTGTTTTGCATTAGTAGTAAGACCTCGAAAGACACCATTGAAGGAACCAAAGGTCAAAGCCACTAGAAGAGATGTAGGTCCTAAAGTATTCAAAGCATTGTTGGATCAGTATAAGGGTCTGATTGTAGAAAGTACACCAGAGTCCTTACCACCTAAGAGGGAAGTGAGTCATTGTATAGACTATTAGAATTCAAAGAATTCATAAGCCAAGATTCATCTACATGCAAAATAACCTGTTACAAAAGCAAATCTTGGAGACAAAAAAGTTCTGAAAGACAAAATATTCATTCAGAGAGGGAATGCAAAATACAAAGAGATCAAACCTTATGAAGGTGATAGAAACCCTAAAGGGGAAAAATCTAGGTTGCATAATAATAATTAATAAAAGAATTAATTATTATATGCCTAGTGTTTAACTTAAGTGAAATAGAGATAATAAGTGACTTAATAATTAAATCAATATGATTTAATTAATAAGTGGAATCAATTTATTACCCTAACACCCCCCCTTAAGATAAACTTAGAGAGAATATAAAAACCTAGAAACAACTACTGAAAGCAGGAAAAATGGGTCCTGACAACAAGGTTTGATCAGGTACCCAAGTATAAAAAAAATCTCTGCAAAGAGGAAAAAAGGAGAAAATCCAGTGGAAAAACCCCTCTCCAAAAAGAGATGGATACTAGAGAAGGACTGAAGAAGCCTCCAAACTGGAGAATGTCCCAAAAAATAGGAACAAAGAAAGAACATGTAGAAAACCTCTGAAGCATGAAGCTGCAAACAGTGTCAAAAAGTAACTGCTAGAACCTCCACTATAATAGAACATGATTAGGTAGAGAATACTATAAACAAAGCCTAAAGAGCTGATCAATCAAACCAAGGAATCATTAGAACCAACAAGAGATACCCCCCATAATTCTAAACAGGGAGAGGTATGATAGGTACACTAAATCAGACTGCCAAGAAACACTACATGATGAAGAACATACAAGCACAAATAAAAGGATGGTGTTATGGAAGGAACACTCACTGGACACACATCATGAGGCTAATGTCATGGAAGAAACACTCACTTGACAAAGGTAGATGGAAAACAAGGAAAAACATCAAACCCCCCTGATGGCACTTTATAATATAGTGCAAGTACAATAGAATCCCAAACATGCATCAGATGACACTTTATCTCAGTGTGTTTGCAAAAGAAAGCTACAGAAAAAGATGTATACAATATTCAGAAAGGAAACGATCCCGGGACCTAAAACATCCAAGATATCCACTAGAATTCCATAAAGAAAAAAATGAAATAAAAGATACATGAAGAAAAATTTGGGTGTGAAACCCATAGAAGAAGAAAGGAGAATAAAAGCAACTTTTTGATGCCATGCAAAAGTAAAAAAATGGAGACCAGAGAAGAAAGATATAGTGACTGGAGAGAAAAATGGAACCCTAAATTTGACTAAAAAAATCCCTGTAAGATGGAAAAATCAGATAACCAAACAAGAATAATCAGAACGACCTTGGAACCAACTTTTCATCGATATCTTGTTTGGCAAAAAATGCCTCTGTTTGCTTAAGTTATGAGCAAAAAAATACAAGTACGTCAAAAACCAAATGAACCGAAAGAAACCTCAACCAAAAATAGCGGAGCCTTGCTAAACTGGTGAAACCCTCCAAACTTGGACTGCCTCTAGAATTCCCGCTAAATTTGGCAGAAAAATATTATTTTTTTAATGAAAAAAACAATAAAAAATAGCAATTTTTATTTTTAAGAAAAAACAATTAAAAAAATTTGTTTTTTTATAAACAAAACAATAAAAATAAAGTTTTTTTATTAAAGAAAAAAACATAAAAAACTTTATATATATTTTTATTTAAAAAAATACTTTAAAAAATTGGGTGGGGTGGAGCAGTGGTGATAGAATGATGGTGCTTGGGCCATTAGTGGTGCCAGTTGAGTTCAGCGGCGAGCTGTGGGCTTGGTCCATTGAGCTGAGAGCATAGGAACAGAAAAACTTTTTTTTTAAAAATTTTTTGTTAATTTTTTTGACGAAACCAGCTCGATTTGCGTACCTAGAAAATGGGCATGTGCAATTTTTTTTGCCTCAGATGGAAACTTTGCCCAAAATGGTCATGCCTTATATGGAAATAGGGTTTTTGGGCGTTTTGAGCACATCCGTGAGATCCGTTTGTGCTCAAAGTACTCTGAACAATAAAAACCCTTCCATATCCACACAAGAAATGTAGAAAAACCTTGAAACCCTCAGAGCTCCAAAAACTTTAAAAAATCAGGAACGAGCAACAATAGTGAGGCTCTAATACCATGTTAGAATTCAAAAAATTCATAAGCCAAGATCATCTGCATGCAAAATAACCTGTTACAAAAGTAAAGCTTGGAAACAAAAATGTTCTGAAAGACAAAATATTCATTCAAAGAAGGAATGTAAAATACAAAGAGATCAAACCTTATGAAGGTGATCAAAACCCTAAAAGGGAAACCCTAAAGGGGAAAATTCTAGGTTGCATAATAATAATTAATAAAAGAATTAATTATTCTATGCCTAAAGTTTAACATAAGTGAAATAGAGATAATAAGTGACTTAATAATTATATCAATATGATTTAATTAATAAGTGGAATCACTTTATTACTCTAACATAGACCTCATACAAGGGGCCACCCTTCCAAACAAAGAAGCATACAAGATGATCCCTGAACAAAACCAAGAAATAGCAAGACAGATTGAAGAATAATTGTCAAAAGGCCTCATAAGGAAAAGTGAGAGCCCTTGTGCAATCCTTGCAATCCTAGCACCCAAGAAGGAAGTTACAGGGAGGTATGTATAGATTCCAGGGAAATCAATAGGATAACCGTCAGATATAGGTTTCCTATGCCTAGAATAGAGGATTTTATGGATTGTCTAGAAGGTGCAAGTTATTACTCCAAGATAGATCTTAGGAGTGGGTATCATCAGATAAGGATTAGAGGTGGAGATGAATGGAAGACAACATTCAAGACTACAAAAGGTCTTTATGAATGGCTTGTGATGCCTTTTGGTCTCTCAGATGCTCCAAGAAATTTTATGAAACTCATGAATGAAGTGTTGAAACCTTTTTTTTAATAGATTTTTTTGTATACCTTGATGATATTTTGAGTTTTAGTAGTAGAAAATATGAATACCTCAAGAATTTGGACATGGTGATGAAGAAACTCCATGAGAAACAGTTGAAAATCAATCTAGAAAAATGTGTGTTCCTTCAAGAAGAACTTGTGTTCTTAGGATTTGTAATCTCCAAGAATAGTCTCAAGATGGATCTTACTAAGGTTGAAGCCATCCTTAATTGGCCACCTCCTACTACTACTTCAGAGGTAAAACATTTCCATGGTTTGTGTAGCTTATACAAAAAATTTATCAGAAATTTCAGTGGCATATGTACCCCTACCATCAACACTATTAAAGGTGGAAGAAAATGCATATTTAGACGGACTAATGAATATAATGAATCCTTTGAGTTGTTGAAGAAAAATATTGCAGAGAAACCCATACTCGTCCTACCAGACTTTCACAAGGTATTTATGGTAGAATGTGATGCAAGCAACAAAGCCATTGGTGGGGTTTTGAGCCAAGAAGGGAGACCAATTGCCTTCTTTAGTGATAAACTAAATGAAGCTAAGAAAAAATATTAAACATATGACCTTGAACTGTATGCAATAGTTCAGTCCCTTAGGAATTGGAGGCATTATTGATTTCCCATAGAATTTATTGTTTTCACTGACAATTATGCGCTTAGCTTTCTGAATAGACAAGAGAAGCTTAATCATAGACATGTGAAATGGATGGAATTTCTGTAGTCTTACACATTTACTATCAAACATAAGAAATGGATTGTGAATAAGGTTGCTGATGATCTTAGTAGGAGACATTTAACCATCCAAACCATTCAATTAGAAAGTTTTGGAGTTCATGTTATGAAGGATATGTATGCTGCAAGTGAGGATTTCAAAGAAGCTTATCAAATTTGCATTGATATGATAGAAAGATACCACATTGATTTATCAAAGTTCCTTGTGCAAGATGGTTTACTTTGCAAAGGTAGTTTGTTTTGTGTGCCAAAAGGGTCCATTAGGGAAAATATTATCAAAGAGAAACATTGTGGAAGCTTAGCATGGCACTTTTGTGTGGACAAAACACTAGAACTTGTCAAACAATTTTACTATTGGCACAGGTTGCAAACAGATGTCAGAAGCTTTGCTGAGAGTTGTTTTTTTTGTCGAAAAGGAAAGGATCACACTTTCAATGCAGAGTTATATACCCCATTTTCCATCCCTACAAATCCTTGGGATTCAGTAAGCATGTACTTTGTCTTAGGTCTTCCTAAGACCAAATTGGGATTTGACAGTGTTTATGTTGTAGTGGATAGATTTTAAAAAATGACACATTTCATTCCATGTAGAACAACTCATAATGCATCTCACATAGTAGGGTTATTATTTAAGGAATTTGTAAGGCTTCATGATTTACCATTGTCAATCATATCTGATAGGGACCCTAATTTTTTGGGTCTTCTTTGGAGAACAGTATGGAAGAAACTAAGAACTAACATATCGCTATCATCTGCATATCATCCACAGTCTGATGGTCATACATAAGTCATCAATAGGTCCCTTGGAAATCTCTTGAGATTCCTCACTCAAGAACATGGAGTCACTTGGGATTCTATCATAGCCCAAGAAGAATTCTCATATAATGATTCAGTCAACAAGAGTATTGGTTTAACTCCCTTCTAGATTGTGTATAGTGTTCACCCTAGAGGGGTATTAGAACTTAGAGATATCAAGGAGATGGACAAGAGAAGTGCCTTAGCAGAGTATTTTTCTGAAGTAATGAAATACATCCATGAACAAGTGCAGACAAAGCTACAACATACATATGAAAAGTATAAAGAGCATGTAGACAAAAAGAGGAGAGAGTTACAATTCAAAGTGGGCGACATGGTGATGATTCATCTTAAGAAAGAGACTTCCCAAGGAGAAGTATACTAAAATCATGATGAAGAAACTGGTTCCTTTCAGGATTTTGAAGAAGTGTGGCAATAATGCCTAAAAGATTGATTTACCTTCTCATATTGGCTTGTCTCTTATTTTTAATGTTTCTAATAAATATATGCTTATAAAGGTCCTATTAGTACTATTGATATTACAAGTGCTCCTGAGCCTCCCAAGGACCAATCACCTAAAGAACTGGCCACATCAAACCCTCTTGAGATTGAAAGCATCCTAGAAAAGAGATTAAATAAGAAGACTAGGAGATCCACTTACTATGAGTACCTGGTAAAGTGGAAAAATCAACCACTAGAAGATGCTACCTGGATGACCCCTGAAGAAATTTAGAAATCAGGCTATAAACTTGAACACTTTCCAACTCAAGAGACTTGAGTTTCTTTTGTCAAGAGGAGTATGGTGTAGGGCACCCCCCTGCAGCTTAAGAATTAGGAATCTTTCTTTTGTTTATAATAAAGGAGTGGATCCCTTGGATCATCATGGTGTGATTTTGTGGTCTGTTTTGTAAGGTGAAGGATCTTAAGGTACTTTATAAACCTTGAAGACTATTGAAGCCATTTAAAACCACCTCCTACCATTTTGATTTTAGGTTAGATTTTGTATTTTTAGACCTTAGTCCAATGTCATTTCTTTTTTTATGTCTCTCCCAAGTCTTTGGAGCCTTGTGTTGTTTTCATTTTGTTAAAAGATGCAAAATTGACAAATGTTGCTAAAATGTTGTCATTTTACAAAATGTTGCTCGAGAAACTTTTCAAAAGATGCTCGAGGAGTTACATCTTGAATGCCAATGGTCACAACTACTCTTGGGGGCAACTGAAACTTTGGAAAGGATGCTATTTTATGGCCTTATACCTTCTTGGAAGGTTAGAAGTCAGTATGTATGGAGCTTGATGTTTTGTGAAGGAATTTGAAGAATTTTCTAAGCAATTTTGTGTGTGTACGACGGTACGGATTCATAGAGTGAAATGTAGTACAGAAGTTTGTGATGTGATAAGTTATCTTAAATTTCTAGTTGATTTCATCCATTTTTGTGGTGTGACATAGACGTTATAGTCATTTTTGTACAAACTATCTTAAAACCCTACTTCTTTGGCTCTGTACCAAAGATGTAGCCCTAACTTGAGATTTATCTAGTGGATTTGTTTGGCCACCTAGAAAATACAAGTTAGGGTCATGGAATTTATGATTCCAGAAGCTCAGGAGCTCAATGTTTTGATTATGATTTCTAAGGTCAAGCCCTAGGCTAATTATCTCTATATAATTAGCCAATTTAATATGAACAGTCATGTACAGATGAATTATCTGATTGGAGGGGTCAATTGAAGGGTTGAATTAGGTAATTTTGGGTTATTGGAAGACCCCTAGGTCAGTGAACTCATTTTGGGAGCCCACCTTAAGCCATTTTCTTAGTAAACTATGCCTAATTTATCTAATTAGGTTTGCGTACTTAGTAAGGGTTAAGTGGTGCTAGAATAGAGTTGAGTTCTAAGTCTATGGGGAATTTCAAAACTCCATAAAGGGTATCTAAAAGCCACCTTCTTTCAGACATATCCTTCCATGATCAAAATTTATGCAAGTAAAACCCTCTGGATAGAGCTACAAGGATATTGAGGACAATTAGTGTTTGGTTGATAATGGATGTGTATGGGTGAATCTATTGGATGTTTCTCTATCCTTGGCACTTAAGTAAAATCTACCAACCATTAGATTGATTGGTTGAAGCCATTTATGAAGAGTTTCACTCTTGGCTTGGGTTTAGGTAAAGTGTCCCTAAAAGCAATATTGGAAGAGATTAGTTTCTCGTCTTTGGAAGTTGAGTTGGGGTCAAAAGAGTGACTTGGCCTCATAGACAAGTGGTAACTACCCTAGGGAAAAGGGTGTGGAGTTGGACTGTCTCTAAAATTTAGTTACGAGTGTTGGGGAAGAGATTGAACATATCTAGGTCTTCTCGCAGTGCTCTCTCTCTCTCTCTCTCTCCTAGGTATTATTTTTATAATATAAATATTAATAAATAATTAATACTAATATTATACTATTATACAATAAAGAAATAAATAATAGTGATAATACAATACTAATTTATATAATACAATACTAATATTTAAATAATTATATAATACTAATGCTATTACCATCTAATATTAATATTTAAAAAAATGAAATTTGTAATATATAACCTAAAAATATAAAATCATAAAATTAAAAAAAACCTAAAATCACAAAATTGAAAAGAGCATTGAAATCGAAATGTTGAATATGGGCAGGAGTTGTCAGATATCCGATATTTGGTATTATTGGATATCTGATAATATCGGATATGCGATTAGGATTGGTATTCGCTTTGGGTTTTGGATTTGCAATGCCAAACGTGGACAGTCAACCCAAACAGCATGTTCCCCATATTTCCTCTAATCTCTAGACTTTGACCATGTAGGTGACGAACTTTTTTCACCCAAAATTGATGAAACAAAAAGGGTTTCTTAAAGACATTATCAACTTTACATCAATATAATTATTGTCAAATTTTGAGTTCAGTAAGTAATTATTATTTAATTTCTAATTGAGTTATCTCTAAAGTCCTAATTGACAGACTGGTTGAAAAACAACTATAAATTTCAAACGGTTTAACCTTTTTGAAATCTGAAACATGCGTCACATTCTATGCTTCGCCTACTATAAGGAAAAAAAAGTTTGCAATTTTGGAAATTTTTTAATTAGTTAAGGTGGTCAAATACAAGAGTTTTTTTAATTTTGAATAAGTTGTAGGAGAAAATTCATAATTAATTAATTTATTTGGTACAAATTTACCCAAAAATATGTGTCACATCTGAGCATGAGTCTACTACTTATATCTATAACCTTGTGAATATATGTCATCATTTGATTGTGATTAAGGTGGTCAGACATGTTGGAATTAATGGGAAGTAGTACTGAGAAGGGAGGGATGAATCAATACCTCTAAAACTTTTAACACCTTTCTTAACTCATCATTAGTAATCATACATTACTGTATTACCGACCATTACTATTGTTCTTTCTTATGTATGTATTGTTCATTCATAATCTTTAATGGTTTGCAGCATTTATAGAAACATTCATGAAAATGATAAACACATAACACAAGATATGGTATCGCAGAAAACTCCTGTTAGGAATTAAAAACTGTGGTGGGGATGGCACCCACAAAACTTCACTATCTGTAGAATGGAAGGGAGCCAGTTAAGGATTACAATTTGATCACTTATGATGATTTACCCTATTAGGAGTATTAAGGTGGAGACCTGTTAAGATCTACCCTGTTAAGAGCTTTAGCAACACTGATTTAAGTGTGCACTCAGTTATGAGATTTTACAATAGGACGGTTAAGCCCACCTTTCTTGAAAGGATTTCATTAGTGTACTACACTTGTTAGAATAAGTACAAATGTTGACCTGACTACATACAATCTATAATTTCTGATTACAGATCCATTAAATCTCTCAGAATTATAATATCACCTTAAGTGATTGATGAATACCTTTTCTCTACTTGTCGGTAGCCTATGTTCTATTCTTGAAACTGACTTGATTCTATTTCTGTCCTTCTGCATGAATTCTCTTGTCTGGTCTCTAGTTTCTCTCTGTGGATACTATCTTCATTGAACAACAACTATTCTCAATGGATTGAGCACCTATTTATACAAGTATTTGACCTATCTTGGAATCACACATTACAATGTTAACTCTTAGATCCAAGGTTTACAACTTGACCTTGATCTTTAGTTTGCATGTTTTAAATCAGTAAAACTAATTAAAACAATAATAAATACATTTATTCCTCTGCACATAATGGATTAAAAAATAAATCAAGAATCTATAAATACAACTTCAGTGATTTATCTGATGTGGAAAGTCAGATCCACTTTTTGCAGGATGTAACTGATTGTCAGTTCTTGGTCATCGGGTTGAACTTGAAGTCTATCGGCATTCCTTTGTTTGAACTATTTGTCGCATTCCCTTTGTCTATCAGGTTCCTCTCTGTGATGTTCCGTCTGGTTGCACTGTTGTTACTCGTTGGGTTTTCTTTAACCTTTTTGTCATCGGATAACACTTAACAGTGTTTATCGGGTAACCTTAGCGTCGGGTGGTGTTGTGCCCTATCTATCAGCATGGAGTAAGCCGATGGTGCAAATCATGTTTTTCCTTAAGTATACTAATGGAAAAATATAATGCCTTCAATCTCCCCCTTTGACATTAGTATCAAAAACTGATATGTGCATAATACTAAAGTGTTTAGTATGTACACCATGTTTGTATCTTTGTCATCATATGAGTCCCCCTAACTGTATGCATTGGTATAGTATAATTATATGTACATGTATACTATACATTCTATTTTCTTTGCTATGTATGTACATATTATTTTCTCCTTGTATTTTCCTTTTACTATACATAATGTTTCCTCCTTTTAATTGAGGTGAGTGAACATATCAATTTCCTCGTTTCTTTGATACTTTTGAAAAAAATGTACAACCTATAATATGTCAAAATTATGACAAGAATGTGTAACTTACAATGTGTCAAATATATTTGAGTGGGTTGCCTTGATATCTTCGAGTATTTTCTCCCATTTTTCTTTCAGTTGTTCTAGAGCCATGTGTTATAGCTCTAGCCTCACGTGCATATCATAAATGATGTCTAGGATAGACATTTCTAAGGTGGAAATTAGTGTATTTGCCTGTGTCACATGTTGTTGCAGGAGTGTAAGTGTCGGTAAGAGCTTAGCTTGGAGCTCATTTACCTCATCTATGTACTTCATCTCTGCAAACTGTATGTCATGTCTTTGTTTCCTAGCCTGTATGATTTGTTCATCGTGCAATTTAAGTGCTTCTTCAGTGTTGGTGAGACTTTGTGCACTGGACTTAAGATCAGCATCAATTTTTTCTATCTTGTTGGTATACTCCTGAGTGAGTTGATCTAAAGTGCACAATTTTTGTATTAAGTTAATAGCTTCTGATATGATTGGATCAATTGTACTTACCAATTCAGATAGCTCAACCTTTTTCAATGCCACTTCCTGGATTATTTTCTTGACTAGCTTGAACTCATACTTTTGTTCAAGTCTTTCTTCCATAACCTTCTTAGCATCAATATTCTGAGATGTTATTGCATCTACGAGTATTACCAATTGATCAAGCCTTGGAGCTTTTTTCTCAATATCTATATCAGGTACAATCTGTTGAAGTATTCCTCTTGCTACTTCTAGTACCTTGTCCTCTTTTTCTGCTCTATTCAGTTTGTCTTGAATAGATTTTCTCTCACAGAGCTTGGAATACTTTGTCAATGCAGTTGGATCCAATGTCCTTGGATCAAAAACTAGAATCTCAATGACTTCATCCAGAGTTACTGGATTCTTATTCTTTCTTTTCTTCTTCTTTGAGATTTGTGGGGATGCAAATGTATGAACTACCATAGCTAGTTCATTTGTTCTCTCTGAAGTGGTTGGTGAAGGCCTTGTGGAAGATGCTTCTTGTGTTTTCTGCTTGGGTGACACCTGTCAGTTTTGTGAAGACGTCTCTCCTTCAACCTTGGGTGTCTTTGCAGATTTTTATTTTGATTATTTTTCCTTCTCATCTTGCTTTGCTTCTTCACCTTTCTTTGTTTGTGTGTCCCCTTTTTCCTTTGGAGTTTCCCCCTTATTTTCATCAGTAGATGTATCTTTTTGATCATCGATTGTATCCTTGTCTGCAGTTGTATCTTTTTCTTTATCTGTAGTATCTATTGCTTCAGCATCACCCTTTTCCTAGGGTGTGCTTGTGTCCTCCACTGCAGATCCATCATTACCCTCTAGAATATTTATTTTCTTCATTAGTACATGCATATTTCTTTGAGTGGTTTTTTGGGATGTATTTAGAGTGGTGTCCTTCTCATCAGTTTGATCTTTTGGAGCATTGACATCCTCATCCTTTTGCACTTGGTCTGCAGGGTCTAGTTCTTTGGAGTCCATGATTGAAGTGTCATGCACTTGTTCATCAGCAACATTAATTATTGTACCATCTGATGTCTACAATTCTTGTTTCTTTCATTGATCCTGAAGTGTGATAAATATGACATCATCTTTCTTCTGGGGATCTTTTTCAGAGTCGTAGTTAGTGATATCTTGGATGATATCATCCATGACTATGTCTACGTTTATAGGATCATTATCACTTTCAGTATTGTCCATAGAAATGTGTTGAGGACTTGCATTGTCTGTCTTCTCCTATCTATGAGGTGTTTTGGTGAGAAGTAATTGATTCTCACCACTTGTTGACTCTTCCGGTAGATCCAAAAGTTGTCTCCATTTAGTTTCAGTCTTTTTGTCCAACTCTATGAATTTTTTCTCTAATACTTTGTATGCCCTCATTTTGGCTACAAATTTACTTGAATTCTTCTTGAGTATTTCTTTGATCTCTTCAACTTTGGATTCGGGAGGCATTAGTGTCACTAGTACTCTCTCCCTTGCTTCTCTTTCGATTTGCAGAGCATATGACCATTGTTGGTATATTTTTTTTACCTAGCTCTTTCGGTATTTGACTGACAAATTCTGCATGTGCATATTTGTTCTTGATCATTGACTTTATAAATGCCTCTTGTATCTTATTCTAGTCCTCTGGGTTTAGTGTATCCCATTGTCTAATTTTCTTATCAGTCATTGTACCATGTGTAGCAATGGAGTTGACAACTTCATCAATTGTTTGATTCCTATAGTTCTTCTTTGCTACATCAGGCTCATCATCTTGAGTGTCTTCTATGTTAGCCTTCGTCCTAACCAACCTTTTCCTCTTCTTTGGTGGTGTAGTTTTCATAGGTTTTTGTCTTGTTCTCTTAGTTGGCTTCTTCCTTATGTAGGTCCTTACTTGACCTTTCTTAAGGGGTGTTGTATTGGTTGCAGTAGTTTGACTCCTTGTCCTCTGCTTCTTTGTAGGAGGTGGAGGTGGAGGTGTATTAGATTCAGTCTCCTTAGAATTTGATTTCTTTTCTTCTTGTTCCTCAACGATGGTGCCCTGTTCATCGGTTGTCTCTGGTTTTTCTTGTTCATCATCTGTTACCGATAAAATATTCTTGATATTCTTAACCATTTTATCCTTTTTGTTTACAGTCTTTTTGATTTCTAGGCCTTGTTTTATCTTTGATTTGGCCTCTTCACATGTTCTAAACCTTGGTTGTTTGCTATCAATGGGCTCATTTATTAATGCCTCAATTGCACTTGTAGCTTGATCAATATTGATCTCATAATCCATTGGTGCTAACCAAGCTCTCCTTGGTACAACTGGTTTGATATGGGTGAAATCTATGTCCACCATAAAACATATTTCATCTTTATGTTCTTCTACAAGTTGTTCAGGAATCCTAGTCCTTTCCATCATCTTTTCCTTGAACTCAAGGAAGTATGCAGACATAACAGACTCAAAATTGTCTCCTAGTGACTTAATCAGTTCACTAATCTATTGGGTTACTAGTTTGGTAGTGTCCCATTTTACTTTTCCTACTGAAGGAAAGTATTCTTGAAAATAGAAAAAAGATACACATGATAAGTGAGCCAAAATTACATGTGTTGGTCTTTGGAGACCTGATTGTGTTCATGTTCTCGTCAAGTTGTTTTAATAGGATATCACACAAATCCATTTGGATTCCTTTTGTCACTATTTTGTAAGTTGTGCTTACTTTTGTTGCATAAATGTTGTTCAATCTGCAAGCTTGAAAATTTTTATACCCAACAACACATGCACCAAATTTTAGTTCTTCATCGGTGATTGTGTTCACTTTGAGACCTTTGTTGTCTCCTTCTGCATTGGTGAGTTTTTCAACTTCTTTCATGGATGGATGCTTGTGTGCCCTAGGTTTGTTGGTTATTGGATAACTAGTGACAGTGTGAAGAACATCCTTGGTTATTTTCTTGGGTTGGTCTAGCCATAGCTTCTTGTCATGCATTCTTCTCAAGACTAACCTTATCCATTCCGTTTTGAATTCCCTCGGTAAATGTAGGGAATTAGTTAACCCTTTGACTTCCAAGTGTTTGTGCTCTTCCTTCAGTTTCCCTTTGGCATCACAAATATTCTTAAAAGCTTCATCCATTTCAAGATCACCTATCTTTGCGATCTTGTAGTGAATATAAGACCTAACGTCTTCTATGAGCAAAACCCTAGGTGGGATTTTTGAAAACACGCCGGTTTCATCGGGTTTCGATGCAATTTTTGGGCATATATTATACTTGGGCTCTACACATGTACTATTCTTGATCATCTTAACCACATTCCTCTTATCATTCTTGATTTTAGCAGTTCTTGAAGTGGTTGCCATCATTTTTCAAGTTTTAGGGTATTCTGGAAAGTTAGGGCTTTCTTGAAAAATGATGACAGAGATATTTTGGTGCCTTTGATACTTACTTCAATTCACAATGGTGGTGAAAGATCTATTTGCTATGTGCTTAGATTGATTTGAGGATGCTCTTCTTTCTTATCTTTAATCACTCTATCTTTCACTCTGCTTTCTCCTCAAATCGCAGGTGAAAAATGAAGTTGTCATGTTGACTTTTTTATAGACTTTTTTCGCTAATTCTTTGTAATAAATGCTCAATGACTCATCTGGATATGAAGACAGGTTTCTTCGAGAAGACTTTTCAAAACATCATCGGTGAAGTTGAGTTTCCCGAGACAGTTGTTAATAATGTTGCTTGTATCGATGGATATTGGTATTCTATAGTGACAACTTTTAACTTTCATTTCTTACTGATGGGTGTTGGGTTATATTGGCAACTTACTAACTTTGTGTGTTGACCAAAAATATCCAGTAAGTGTAGAATGACTTGTCTTCTTTGTTCACTGATGATTTTTGGTATGCATATATCGACGGGGTTGATTTCTCAGAATTGTAACAAGTAACATAATATGCATCTTTATTCATGTAGATTTTGAATTTCTATCAATTTTGTAATGGAACTGATGCAAAATATGACTTGGAATAGTGCAGTTCCATACTTACTTATTCAACTTAAGTGGTGGTGGCGATGTCACCAGATCCATTGGATGGGGTGTCATCATTTGCATTGCTTGGCCTAGCTTCATCATTGCTTGAAGCTTTTATCCACATTTTTTCCCTTGCCCTCCATATATCTTCAATGGTGTTTCCATTGGGATATGTGCTTATTTATATCAATCAGTCCTTGCAATCTTTCTTGAGGTGACCAACTTAATGACAGTGCAAGCATGCTATTCTGGGGTTTGACTAGCCTCTAGACCTTTTGGTCCATGCTCTCATGCAGTTTGCAATAATGTGACCATATCTACCACATATTGTACAGTTTGTCCATGTATTGTAATCCCATGTATATTGATTACCTATTCTCTTTGGTTGATAAGGAATCTTTTGACCTTTAGACTTCCATTCTTGCCTTTTCTTTTTCCAGCATTCTTTAGATGTGTGCCCATTAATCTTGCATGTAGGACAGTATTTGTTCATGTAGGTTTCCTTCTTTGGTTGTTCTATCTTACTCTTGCATTCATAAGCCTTATGTCCTTTCTTGTTACATTTATAACAGAATCCTATGACTGTAGGTGTAGATTTAGGAATACCTTTTATTTTACCTCGACATACATTTGATGTGTGCCCTTTCTTTCCATAGTGCTTGCACGTTAGCTTTCTTGGTCTTGGATTTTCATAGACATTCTTTGAGTTTGCTCACTACAACATTTGGGGTCAAATTTTGACGCCAATTTGCGATGGCGCTACCATTTGTGTGTTTTTTTTCCAAGTGCCCTTGATGCTATCGTAATGGCGACGATACCATCATAATTGCGACACCCTCTTGATTATAAAAATAAATAAATAAAAAGAAAGGCTCACTTGTGATCGAGCTATGCATGCGAGCAGAAGAGGGTCCTAATTACTATTGTATGTCAAAGATGCGAAGAATAGGTGAATCTTGATGGATTTTTTTTAGCTGAAGACCCTATAGGTTTCTTTGCATTCAATCTGGCCAGTAAGCTCACCATTTTGTTGCGCAGGCCACGTCCCTCATTAGGTATGTCTTTGTACCTTTTATTAAATGAAATATCACTATTGTAGATCATTTGTGATTTCATTACTTGAAAAATCATAAAAACTCTATATTTTCCTCTTGTATTGGTGATTTCATTAGACATCTAGACTTTTTCTTATTAGGTTTTGATACACGTGTCTCTGCTAAATTTTCTTTTATATGCTTGTGAATAAGGGTTCATATATTTGTGCTCTAGTTGAATGAAAAACATAATGAAAACCCTACAAGCTATGTTTTTCTTGCAAGCTGCGGGTCTCTCAGTTGAGGGTTTCAATTGTGAAAACTATGACTTTACTCTTTGAAACCCATTTTGATTTTATGCACATTAATACATTAATTTATTCTTATTGAAATTCAATACCACATTAGGATAAAGATACCAAAATAATTATCGAAAGAAAAATTGTAGTAATGCTCTTATATTTCTGCAAGAAA
>MU225642.1:673695-687202 GCA_018584345.1 Thuja plicata
AGCCCGAAGTGAAGAAAGATTCAAATCTTTGTTGCATTAGCCTTTCTCTTGACTGGACAAAGAGCATAAAAGGGAGAGATCACTTTGGTGTTCTAGTTTTTTCTCCTTCAAGAAAAATAGCTAACAGTATTTTGATGTCTCTGTGTGTTTTGGAAGTTCTTATGAATTGGATATGTAAGGCAATGTCCAATTTGTCATTTACAAGGTAGACTGTGATTTTGTCCATAAGTTTCCTTCAAGGAAGGAGTAAATCAGGTTGGATAATCTCTGAGAATCTTATAGGCAGGTATAAACATGGATTAGACAGGACACTAACATCCTGTGAAGGGATTCATTACTCTGAATGAATCAGGGGATGACTTCCAGCCCATCATAGTTGGTTTATCTTTCAACACACCAAAACATAAAAGGAAATGTGATTGATTTTAATGATTTGGATGCAAGTCTGGTGCAAAACTAGTGCCTTATCCTAGGGTGCAGAGTCAAATTGAGAAAACATCCACAAAACTTCATTAATTCAAAAACAACTAGAATCAATACCCTGCCTTACAGACTACCATTTTCACTGTAAACACATGATCATCAAATCTATTTCTCTAAATCTATTTCTCTAAAATGGTAGTCTGTAATCCAGTCGCCCAGTCGGAAGACAATTTGCAGTTAACCACCAGAGTTCTGAGACTTGGCGACTAACTGCTAGCGGTTAGTCGCAAAGTAGCCAGAAGGAGATAGAAGCTGCCGCAACATGGAAATGGAGAATGTTAAATTATTCTCAAAACAAAGAGAAACTCTTAAAAATTCTAAAGCGATACTAAAAAAATACATGCGACATTGAGCCGTCGACAATTACTAACGGCTCAATGTCGCATGTATAGCAAATTCATCGCACGCCTATCGTAATTTTGACCCTCATTATGCAATGCCTAGGTGTTGTAATAGCAATAGATAAAATGTAATGACAGCATGATTACCATTATAGCCAACTCGTATTACCTCACCTAGGCATCAGTTTTTTTAGATGTGTGATGAATTTGCTATACTTGTGATGTCGGGCTGTCGCAAAATTACCGACGGCTCGATGTTTCATGTATAGAAAATTTGTTGCATGTCTGAAAAAGTGACAAATAACATGTGACACCTATGTGTCATAATAGTGACAGATGATATGCGATGCTTACATGTCGTAATAGTGACACATAAGATGCGACGCCTACGTGTCGTAATAGAGACATCAAAAATATGTAACGACACCATGGTAACCATCATAGCTGGCTCATACTGTGAGGGTTAGTACCATCACAATAATGACAGATGCCACAACCGTCGTTAATTTTGACACCAAAACTGCAACATTGGTCTCTGTCGCTAGGCCGACGGGAAAGTGTCAGAAAAGCGATGCATAGCCATCGAAAAGAGGCCTCAAATGTACTAGTGGCTTGATTGGATGATTCTCCATTTTTGGTAAAGCCTATATCATTGTTATTGTTGAATCTTCATTTTCCTTTAAGAAAGTCATCCATTCTTTTATTTCTCTCTTCAACTTTTCTAATAATCTCATTATGTTGTTGCTCAATTCTAACCTCATGTTTTAGCTTTTCATTTTCTTCTCTTAGTTCACCGATAATCAGTATTCTCTCAATGAGTTCCACATTTATTATGTTTTCTTTTTGACTCATAAGAATAATCTGATTTGTGAGATCATGGTGATGCTCAGCATGTCTTTGAATTTCCAGTTCCTTTTCTTGTAGTTTCTCTGTAATCTTACTTATGTCATCAATAGCAAGTGCTCTTTCTATTTTAGCTTGTCTAGCAGAACTCAACACATCAATCAATCTTACCATCTGGCTCTCTTGACCAATTTGCAGCATCTTTATTTTCTCTTTCAAATTTTGATTGATCTCCTTTATATTTGTGATGTTCTCTTCTTATGTATCTGATATATTACTTGTATTTGATCGTAAAGATTTAAAGAAATCTGGAATCTCTTCTTCTTGATAATATTTTTCATTGTTCCGGGTAGCCATACCTTTCCTCTCATCCAACAACTCTCTCATCTTAATTCTAGCTACTTTATACCATTCATAGAACATTTGTATCTCAAGATTTTTGTTCTCAATGTTCTTATCAAGTTTGTACTTCTCCATTGTATGATTTTTTCTCTGAAGCCTTTAAACTTTCCAAGAAGAGACTTAGCTCTAATACCAATTGTTGGAATTAATGGGAAGTAGTACTAAGAGGGGAGGGGTGAAACAATACCTCTAAAACTTTAAACACCTTTCTTAATTCATCATTAGTAATCATACATTACTGTATTACCAACCATTACTGTTGTTCTTTCTTATGTATGTATTGTTCATTCATAATCTTTAATGGTTTGCAGCATTCATAGAAACATTCATGAAAATGGAAAGCTGGAGTGGGAGGTATTATAAGGGACCCTACTAGTAATTGTCTAGGAGCTATTGCTGCCCTGCTGGGAGTTTAGACAAATCATATGGCAGAAGCCATGGCTTCTCTTCATGTGGTTACGTTGTCCAAAGACATGGGCTTTTCTAAACTGTGGCTGGAGGGAGACTCTCTTAACATAATAAATTGTATTAAAGGCAATCATGAAGCTTCATGGACTATAAGCCATATCATAGAAAAAATCAAATCTATTATGTCCACTTTCAAAGATTATCATATTTCCCACGTTTTCAGGGAAGGTAATACGACAACAAATGGCTTAGCTAATGTGGGTGTACAATCTGATGTCATACAATCATGGAGAGGGGAGGCAAATCTTAAAATGGAGATTATTAGTCTTATCAGGTATGATAGGATTAAAAATATTGAAGGAGTGATTAATAAACATAAATAATGATGAGGTCATCAATAATGATGAAATGTGATGTGAGCTGTCATTTGAAGGAAACGGGATTAATGAAAAATGTGACCCCACATAGCTTATGAGTGTTAATGAGCATTTGGAATCTGAATAATCACTACAATAAAGCTCTCTAGGGTATTGCATTCTAGACTTCTAAGTATCTGCATTTTCAGAATGTGACGAGCATTATGGGGGGAGATCTAAAGAGGGAGGAGCCGATAGACTGCACCAAATGGAAACAAAAGAAGAAGGTCTGGAAGAGGTTAAAAAAGGGAGGCGTATCACAGTATTTGGAGAAGCTCAATGGCTGGGATATGGAGATAAAAAAAAGATTTGCAGAGGGTTGGAAGGATGGGAAGGTTAACCTATTGGGGAAATCTTTCACTCTGACTATGAGGGTTATCTCTGAAATCACGGGCCTTTCATGCAAGGGAATGAAATTTTATAGGGATAATAAGAGGGCAGGGACTCAATCTTTCAAAATCTTTCCAAAAATAGAAGAAGAAGAGGCCCTTTTAAGCAAAGGGACGGGGGATTATGTTGATATAAAAAAAATTAAGTCCCACTGGGTAAATATTCTTACAGTGATGATCAAGTATTTTAGTTTGGACGGTAGATACTCCAAAATTTATAATCTACACTTTGTCTTGGCTAATCATTTTAGGCACGATAAAAAGGTTTCATTTCCTTTTTATCTCCTGAGCTCGTTGCATAACAACGTGATGGAGGATAGAAAGAAATCGAGTAACCTAGTGCTCAATGTGGGGATCATTCTGTTGATCTCAGAGTATGCCCATAACCATGTCCTGGAGCCTATCCTGAAAAGGGTGAAAGGGAATGCTAGGCATGTTAAGAAGGAAAACAAAAAATAGAGTTTGAAGAAGAGGGTTAGAACAAAAAAGAAGGAAAACCTGGAAAGGCAGGAGGAGACGGATGATGAAACCCTAGAGAATCAAGGTAAAGATGAAGAGATCCAGAATGAGGAAAAGGAGGATATGCATCTGATTGATCAGGAAGCTCATGAGATAAACAACAAGATTCTAGTAAAGGAAAAATAAGTTTAGATGAGTAAGGGGGATTCTCAGACTGATGAGGAGGAAACGCCTATGATAGATGAAGAGGGCAAGGGTAATGATGTAGGAAACCAAGAGATGGAAGTTGAGGGAGATGAAAAAGAGGGAGATGATAAGGAGGAGAAAAAGAATAAGGATGAGGGCAAGGAGGACCAAAATGAGAAGCCAATCTTGAAGGCTGATAACAGGAATAAGAAGAAACAGAGAATGGACCCCGAAGTGGTTGGTTTTGATATTGATGATAAAATTCCGAAAAGAAAAGAGGACTATGGGGCAAGTATGGAAGACTGGCTTAATGAGGAGATGAAGATTATGAAGCAGCAATTGACTGAGATGCAGGAAGCTATGGATCCTTTTAAGTCCAAGGTTGAGGAAACAAAGAAGAATTTGATGATTAAGGTAAATAATAGCAATAGAGATGAGGAGCTCAATGCTAGAGTTAACGCTAGTGTGGAAGAAAAGATGCAAGATATGAAAAATAAAATTAGCCACAATGGGCACATGATACGTGTCATTCTCAAATACAACAATGAAGGGCTTCAAGTTTTGGTTTAGAAACTGAAAGTGTTATATGCTTACCTAGAAAGAAGTCTGTTGGAAAATACTACAATTACCATTGATGATAAGGCAGGAAGCTCAGGCCCAGGGTCAAGAACCCGAAGTGGTCTTAAAAGGAAAATCCCAGAGATCCCAAAAGAGATGCTAGAGCTGAAGGAGTCCATTGAAAAAATGGAAGAAATGTAGAAGGAGGTAGAAGAAGCCTACCAAGGAATGATGTAATGTTTTTTCTTCAGTTATGGAAATTCTGCTAGAAGTTGTGCTGGAAACTGTGTGTTTTTTTGTCAGTTCTTTTCTTTCCTATTTTTGGCTTGGATGTTTGTTGGGGTCCTGCCTTTTGTTCGTTGTAGGCTTTCTATGTTTGTATTGGGATTATGATGCTTATCTCTAGTAGTCTTATGTAAAAGGTTTCGGGATCCTTTCAAAACCTATTTTTACCTTAATAAAAAACATTCATGAAAATGATAAACACATAACACAAGATATAATACTGCAGAAAACTCCTGTTAGGAAGTAAAAACTACGGTGGGGATGGCACCCACAAAACTTCACTATCTGCAGAATGGAAGGGAGCCGATTAAGGCTTACAATTTGATCACTTTTAATGATCTATCCTATTAGGAGTATTAAAGTGGAGACCTGTTAAGATCTACTTTGTTAAGAGCTTTAGCAACACTGATTTAAGTGTGCACTCAGTTATGAGGTTTTACAATAGGACGGTTAAGCCCACCTTTCTTGAAAGGATTTCATTAGTGTACTATACTTGTTAGAATGAGTACAAATATTGACCTAACTACATACAATCTATAATTTATGATTATAGATCCATTAAAGCTCTCAGAATTATAATATCACCTTAAGTGATTAATGAATACCTTTTCTCTTCTTGTCGGTAGCCTCTGTTCTGTTCTTGAAACTGACTTGATTCTATTTCTGTCCTTCTGCATGAATTCTCTTGTCTAGTCTCTAGTTGCTCTCCATGGCTACTATCTTCATTGAACAACAACTATTATCAATGGATTGAGCACCTATTTATACAAGTATTTGACCTATCTTGGAATCACACATTACAATGTTAACTCTTAGATCCAAGGTTTACAACTTGACCTTGATCTTTAGTTTGCATGTTTTAAATTAGTAAAACTAATTAAAAAAATAATAAATACATTGCTTCCTCCGCACATAATAGATTAAAAATTAAATCAAGAAGCTATAAATACAACTTCAGTGATTTATCTAACGTGGAAAGTCAAATCCACTTTTTGCGGGATGTAACTAACTGTCGGTTCTTGGTCATCGGGTTGAACTTGAAGTCCGTCGATGTTCCTTTGTTTGAACTATTCATCGGGTTCCCTTTGTCTGTCGGATTCCTCTCTGTGCTGTTCCATCAGGTTGCACTGTTGTTACTCGTCGGGTTTCCTTTAACCTTTTTGTCATTGGATAACACTTAACAGTGTTTATCGGGTAACCTTAGCATCAGATGGTGTTGTGCCCTGTCTGTCAGTGTGGAGTAAACCGATGGTGCATATCATGTTTTTCCTTAAGTATACTAATGGAAAAATATAATACCTTCAAGACATACACATACTTTTATCTTTTTCCTAAAATTTTCATACAACTGCATTGAAATCTAAAATATTGAACAATTAGATTTTTTTTTTTTCAAACGGGGGCTATTAGTTTAGAAACTTCATTCAATTTCCTATAGATTCTGTTCTTACAAATTTTTCACATAAGGTTGATAAGATGTTCAACTTTTTACGTCAAGTTGACTAACCCTGCTTTTTTTATTTTTCATTGCCACTTAAGGCGATAGCTTGGTATACCATGATCCTGCACATACCCATAGGGAGTTGAGGACCTCCCATTTGGCTAGTGATTTACTGAGAAGGCTGCAGATCATTTTCAAACGATAGGTAAATTTTTATTTTATAAACTTAATATATGATTAATTCTTTCTTATCTGTGCGGGATCTTATTAGCATAAAAGACTATGAATGGATTCATAGGACAAGAGGATACAAATGTTGCAGATGGAACATATCATCATGCTGGAGATCACAATCAAAGACATCATAAAAATTTCAAATACATATTTCCCATGAAGAATGCTTAAAGTATAAGAAAGGATGTGACGATCTATTTGGGGATTATTCATTATGCCAAAATGAGTCAAAATGTTGTCTTGGGGAGATTTTATGTAATCAATTTGTTATGTCAGTTTGATTAGTCGTTAGTGAAGTGTAAAAGTCTATATGAAAGGGTATGCCTTTTCACCCAAACTTAATCCTTGTTTATATATAGGGGATCATTTTGATGTCAGAGAGAAAGATGATAATAGAATCACAATTATAGTCTTTGTACAATACACTTTTTTATACAATGCATCTTGGATTTGTCTCTTGGAAATACACAGCTGGAGAAGAACAATCGTATAGTTTGTAACTAATTGGATTACTTTTTGCTTATTTCAATACAAGTTCAGTTGTTCCTTCATCTTTTTTGGTATTTATCTCTTCATTTAATTGATCAGTTATCTGTGATAATCTATTTTATTTAGATGCTTCAATGTGCTATCTTATGTCACTATAATTTGAATTAAGTTTCAGTTTGATTATCAGATTGAATATTGGTTGTCAAGGCTTCACTCTATCTTATTGGTATTTCATAAAGAAGTTAAAATCTATAATACTAACTGTAAAAAAATATTTAAATTATTATGCATATAGATGCCTTTGGGGTGATGGTCTTATTTGAGAAGTAAACTTTGTTAAAACTATCTCACAGGGTTATATGTAGGGTCATTTAATTGAATTGATAATAATTGGCAAAATATAAGGCACTGGTCTAATATTAATCTAAGGTAATTTAATCAAGTATCTCCAGAACCATCTAAATCAAGAAATCATATATACATTTTACAATTCATTTACACAACAAAGCATTCTTTCAAAAGCACTTTTATTAAAGCATTCTTACAACATAAAAATATTTAATAGTTGTGATATTCACAATTTGATCAGACTCAAGAATTCACTTTCTATCTTGAGAGATCACTCAAGTTTCATATACATTTCTATCTTCTATAAAAATCGTCCAACCAAAGTATCCACAATTTTTTTCTTCACAGAAGTACTATTACACTTAGTATTTTATGCATCTAATTATACAATGTGCCAATTATAAAACCTTTAGCATTTACTATAGCATCTCTCACCATTTTACATCATGAGTCAATTAACTACACATCATCATGTGCATGAGTGACAAAAGATGCAATGAACGCATCACCATATTACTTATTAGAATCACAATTGTAATCAAATATCTTCTTTTTCTTCTTCTTTTCTTCATTACATCCCTTGAATATATTTCCAATATTATCACAATTTCACTAAATAACTTTGGACTTTCCAAGGGATTTGAATCTCCCCCTAGATTAGGATTAATTACGCTTCTTACTTATTTTTTTAAATTTTTCCTTGGGTCTTCCACAAACAAATAGGACCTCCTTGGCACTAATGGATACCTTCCTCCTCATCTCTTTACAAATAAAAGTACCCATCACATCTTTAATTTGCAAACTAAAAAAATTACTAGTGATTGTCATAATAATAGAATCCCACAAATCAGGTAAAGAATAAACCCAGATCTTCCATTTCTCTTTTTCAGCCATCTTGACACCTGTTAGCCCTGTAAAATTTTTAGTGGTTCCATGGTTTTAGGCCTATTTATTTATGCTTTAGGTCTCTGGCCCTAAAACCCTTGGTCAATTTAATGCAAAACCCTAAGCCCTAGCGCATGTTCTAATTTTGAGTTACCTTTTTCATGCCACTTAAGTCTTATTTTTTCCATGTGCCTAAGTCTTTATCTCCCGATCTCGTAATGTTTGAAGGTTAGCACTTAACATTCAAAGACTTGGCGCAGTGGTTATCTCTTGATCACATAATGTTCACGGTCAAGTTCATAGCATCTAGAGATCTGGTGACAAAGGAAGGACTTAACATTTTAATGCTTGTCACTAAATCTCATAAAGTGGTAGTCAAGTCTTATAAGCTTTGGAGATTCAACGAGGACCATAGATGTTAGTAAATATTGGAGGGATATCACTGGATCTCATAATCTATGCTGAGTTAACTCATGCATTTAGCGATACATAGATAGTTTTATCTTTGAATCTCACAATCGAACTGTGGTTAAGGTTTGCTCTCAGTGATTCAGAGATATCTTTATCTTTGAATCTCATGATCTGACTGGAGTTAAGAGAAGTTTTCTCAGATTAAGAGAGAAGCATTGATGCAAGACAAGATCAAGGGCTGGCATTAAATCTCATGAACAAACCAGAGTCATAACTTTTATTCAGTGATTTAGAGATATGTGCTCCTTTTTGAATCTCACAATCATAGCGGAGTTAAGATTTTCATTGGGAGATTATGAGATAAAGCCTTGTCACTAAATCTTAGAACAAAGCTAGGGTTAGGAAAAATATTTTGAGATCAAGTGTTGAGCATTGATCGAGACCAAGATGTGTGGCTGGCGCTAAATCTCCAAATAATTCAAAGTCAAGCGAAGGGATTCAACGATCATGAGATACAAGGCTGAGATGTGACAAGATGTAGACACATGTCCAAGAGACTCATAAGATCAATGGATATCATTCAATCTCTGGATAAACCATGGTAAAGGCCAAGCATTCATAAATTCAGAGATAAGCCTTGTCGCTGAATGTCATAATCAAACCAAAGTTAAGGAAGCATTCAGAGATCACGAGATGTGCCCTGTCGCTGAATCTTGAAACAAAACCTGAGTAAAGCCAAGTCTTATGAGATTAAGTGCCATCTGTTGGTTAAGACCTAGAGACTTATGAGATCAAGGGATGTTTCTCAATATTGAAATAAAATATGGGTCAAGACAAGTATTCAACGATTCAAAGATAGCCTTTATCTTTGAATCTCATGATTAGACCAGGGTTAAGTCAAGATCTGGCAATTCAGTGATACAAAGGATTAAAAGTGATCTGGTCAAATATAGGTCAAGGTAAAGTTTGATCAAATCAGAGGAAGATATATAATGGGTGTTTTTCCTTGGACACAAGATGCTAGTTTTTTAACCATTAAGGCATTGTGACAAGGTGAAACATGGCGGTTGGCGGGACCGGGTTATTTTTGAAGGAAAGATAAGGTGCAGTCAAGTTAGATTTCATCAGATGGAAGGCTTTGTACCTCAAATCAAATATGATCAATAATTAATCTTCAAGGCATTGCGATGAGGTGACATCTATCTAGATCCGATCTTGACTCCCGGGCAATTTGAAGAGGATATACAACTGTGTTTTAAAGACAAAAAAGTTTCAAATCTGAGCCATTGATGGGGTTTCCACGCCAGGATTAGCCATTTTAACAAAATTTTGAATTTTGAATTGCTTTCTTGAGGGTTTTCAGATGGTGGCACGTTTCAGATTTGCAGGGGAATGGGTCAAGGTTTTTTCTATCCTTGGCTCGACATTATTGGTTCCGATTAGTGGCTAAGGAAATTCTTATGTTCCAAGATGCATTTATTACTACATGGTGGTGGTATGGGTTTTTGGTCTACGTTCTCTTTGAGGAAACTCTTTTCCCATGTCGTGACTGTTCTGCCATTCTAATTGGTCGATGGTGCATCAAATCAGATCTGTTTCTTGATCTTTTGAAGAAAGGTCATTCGGGGAAATGAAGGATTGCATTAATTTCATAGAAGTAAAGCTTTTAGATAACCCTCTCCTAGGGTTTCCTCCTTCTACATAAGGCCTTCTTTTCTTTTTTTTAAGGGTTCCAAAAATTTTGAGTCCCAGAGTGGCTTCTGGTGTAGACTACACAACAAGAAGTGTAGACTTAGGCCTACCCTCTCTACAAGTTGGTTAGTGTCCCAAACTTACTATCAACCTTCAATAGGATGTTCAATATCTCCCTTAATAATCCAAGTCTTGAATCCCTCCAACATAAGGTGATTCTTCCCTGACTATCAACTTCCAACTTTCAAGTCCTCACTGTTCCTAGAGACAATCCTTCTCTAATAAGTCCCAACGTGGACTATTGATTCAACCCAACCTCAAGCTTCTACTGAGAGTTTTAACCTTTCTATCTACCCTTAAGAGTCGATTTTCAACAGTGACTTAGACTCTACAAGCCTTCAAACATGAAAATCTTAGAATTTGACCTTAATCCTACTAGGTCTCTAAAATGTATTTCTTCACTTACATATGCAGTGAAAATGATACCAAGCCTATTAAATACTTATTTTAGGATCCTCCAACATGACCCTACCAAACCCCAAAGTATCAGACAACAATCCTACTCCTATACCCTCAAACTGTCACAGTGACACTCTAGCCTGATTGATCAGTTTAGACTAGGGCCCAATGGAATGGTTCAAGAATGGGAAAATAGACTTGATGTATTCACTTGGTGGTCTTCTATAGTTCCAAAATTCTTCAAAACATGCAACAACTTGGACCCATAACACTCCTCCAGTGTTTCTGCACGTGAACTTCTCTCTCACTCGCTAAATACATGACTGATATTTAGCCTAGGGAATCAACATAGAAGCACACGATGAACTTCCCCACACCTGAGCCTTTAGAGTCTTATTATACACTACCTTAACTTTTATTTCACCAAGGGGCATCATGTTCCATTGGTTAGAATACAAGTTAGGGCAGGATCTTCATTGCAAACAACAATTACAGAGGGTTTCAGACCTGTAGTGATAGAATTGTCTCTAACTTGCACAAATGAACACCAAATCAACCCAAACCGAATGCAACAGAAATTAGATTCATTACCAAACTTTTCAATGTCAATTTATTGGATTGTCCAATCCGTACACGACCGTACAATGCCGAATTGCTTAGAAAATGGTGGTTTTTTTCATTAAAATTTACTTAAGAATGTGTCCTATCAGCCTCTCTTGATCTAAAAGTCTTCTTAAATCATAAATAAATCTCCTCAACTTATCCAACCAATTCAAATATGGTTGTGACCATTGGGATCAGATTTGCAACTTTTTGAGCAACTTTTTGAAAAGTTGCTTGAGCAACATTTTCAACATTAACAACATTTTGTCAATTGCTAACAACATTGTTATCATTGCATACCACTAAGTTGGGAGGGACTCAAGACCCCTAGGAATCATGAAAAACATCCAAATAAGACCTAATAACTCCCTATGCAACCTACAAGATAGAATTCATAAAAACAGCTAAAGAAGCATGTCTAGTGAACTAAGGAATCCTCTAGTTTATAGATGCACCAGAAGATCCTTGTCCACAAAAGACAAACCAAAAACACACCTACTAGGATGGTTCCAAGACACATCCCTTATTACAATTGAAACCAAAGCATTAAAAATGAAACAGAGGACTTAGGTGCCTTGCACAAACTTCTGTTTCTTTTGGTTCCAAGGATATAAGAGATGTATGTTGGACTGTATTAAGATTAGATAGAAAGTTTTTTGATCTTTTGCATATTATTGAGTGGTGTATTTTATCAGTCATGTTGATGTAGAAATTTGACTCATCATACTTAATATAAGTATTTCTTAGTTTCAGGTCTCTCCTTGGTGTTCACCTTATGGGTTTTGGATCTTCTGATTTATTACATAGAATTTCTCTGTGTATATGGTCTATTATTTAGTTTTGATCTAGGATCAAATTGAATATGATTTGAATATAACATAGATTCATTTGGTGTATCTACAGAAGGATACTATAAGAAGTGTATGGTCTGAGCTGCTTGTATTTATGCATATGAGTCTTTGCCAATAGGTGTGTTTCTATTTTCAGTATTTGTATTGAAGTATTGCCCAATGGATAAGGCATTGATCAAGAACTAGTATATCCCTTGTTGATACATGTCTAATTTGGTTTGGCTATATTCTTCCCTTTAAACATCAAAACCATTTCTAAGTTCTTTCATATCCTATGGTGAGTGGTTGTGTGTCCTATGTGGTAATGGAGAGTCAATGAATGTTTGGTTAGCATTTAGTATTTTCTTACCATTATCTATTATTATAATCCAGAGTAATAGGGAGTTGTAAAGAGTTGAATCTCTATCTAGATTAGGTGTACCCGCCTTGGTTTAACAAAGATAGAAGTGAAGAGGGAAGTCTTATCCCTATAGTTGGTCCAATTACCTTGCAGAGCTTTCATACTTGGAGCTAACCACTCCTAACACCAGTCTCAAGGTATATTGGTGGATTTCAAAGAATAAATGTTTTCAAACACCAACTAATTCCAATTGATCCACCAACATATCGAATGCTTCCATGTGGTATGTGATTCATCCATCCTCCTCCATTATTAAGGAATATAATTTGTTTCTCTAGAAAAACTTATTTACTTCAAATCTAGAATGATACATTTCATCAAGATTCTTCCATATTTTACTTGCAGAGCTCTCTTCATGGGCATTGATCATACTAGATTTTTTCAAGCCTAGTCTAATTAGAGGCCATTGGCTTTATGGTCCATATCATCCTATTTAGCAACCTCAGTGGATCTATACAAGTCTCAAGACATTCTCATCAACAACATCCCATAGATATTGATCTATTAACAAATCCTCCATCTTTAGATTTTACATTTATAAATTATTTCTATAGAGTTTCTCCACCTATATTATACCTAAAATACTTTTCATATGAAAAATTTATGCAACAAGATCACTAGGAATCTTGTACACAAGCTCCCACTCAAATCTAGATTAGTTCAAGTAACCCAACAACCCACAACTGAAACAAAAAGGTGATCAAATTTTGATACCACTTGAAAGTAGATTAAGGTAGCAGAGAAACTCCCTACACTAACCTTCAGAGGAGGGATATATATAAAAAAATCTCAGATATTTATAACAATTACAAAAAATTAACTGAAATAACATAAATTAAATGCATACCAGAGGAAAAATATTTCAAGAAAAAAAAAACACCCACACTCCAAAAGCCACCCAATATATTATTCAGAATATATATA
>MU225642.1:695702-708088 GCA_018584345.1 Thuja plicata
GAGCTCGGTAGACTTGGTTAACTGCCTTGCTGAACATTCTGAGCTTGGTAGACTCTGTCTAATGACTGATATGACATTTGTGTAACATCAAGGACAATACACAATTAAACAATTGTTTCCAACAAGAGTGTACATATATTTTATAAGGTAAGTGTATGCAAATGTGTTAGATGCAACCGTGACCATTGAGCTAAGTAGAGTGTATCAGTATATTGTAATACACTTGTATCATAAAGCCTTCATCAAAGCTTCATCAAGTCATATTCTATTACGCCACATCATCAATGAGTGTTTTCTTCATTAGTCAACGTAATGTCACTTTTGAATTTATTTGAGAAAGACATAATTTATTAAGTGTGTCATATATATGACTTATCTTTCTAAGTAACTTGGAGTGCAAGGAATAAATAGTTTACATAACGTGTTAACCACAATGGAGTACTTTATTGTGTTTACCATTTTAGATGATACATTTATGTTAAGAATGTGTATTTTAGGAAATTTGAAAATAAGTGAAAAATAAAAAAATATATATATTTTTTCTAAGAGTCTAAATGCAATGTAGCATTTAAAGTATTCAAGATGTAAGAGAGTACATATATTTTATAAGGTAAATGTATGCAAATGTGTTAGATGCAACCATGACCATTGAGCTAAGTAGAGTGTACCCCACAATTTTCTCATGTAGTATTCAACTTATATATCAAGAAGATACTCACATACCATTTAAAATGTGATTTATGTTGCACGCATGTAAAGTATAATTTGACTATAAAGTTATTGATGTAAATTAATGAACATGGAGTTAATTATTTGTATAAATGAAGTACTATTTTTTGATTATGGTAAAAGCAGGTTTTGAAGGGAACCCCGAAACCCTTTAACAAAACAAAGAGAGGAAAGGCTAAAAAAAGCCCCACAAGCAACAGACTGACCCAAAGATGGGAACAATCAACAGAGGGTCAAAACCCGGATTTAGCAACAATTACATTCAAGACAAAAAGAACAAAGTACTATTATTCTTGCTATTTATTTTTGTTTATGTAAAATCAAAGAAGATATGCTCGTAGTTTTTTTTTGGATACAAATGAAAAAGGTACTCAAATCTTAGCATGTTTTAGATGTGAACATTTATATGTTAGTGCATATACATAAATATAAGTATGTTATTTTCATGCTTGAGTCACGTAAATATGTCATTTTGTGGTTTAAGCAACAATTAACATAGTTTTGATTAAGTAAAAACATGTTTTACAAGGACCTGGAACCTTTACAAAGAGTTTTAAAAGATAAGCATAAAAGTATAATAGAAACTGTGTCGCAGCACCTAGGAACTAAAGCCTAAAAACAATCATAAACAACCGAAATAACAAGCTATACCCAAAATAGGATAGCAAAAAGATAGGACAACACAAAAAAAGATAGCTAGATGCTTTTCATTAAGTCTTTAGCCTGGACCACCATAAGCTGCATCTGATCAACTGAGTTCTTGATCTCTTCCAGCTCCTTGTCATCTTTGGTACCAATCTTCCTTGTGCTGGCGCATGTAAGCTTTCCCGGTCCCATAGTGTCCTTTAGATCCTTTCCCTCTTTTTCACCCATTTCCTGCTCCATCTTGCCAACCAAGAACTTAGTATATTTTGTGTAGGCTTTGAGACTAAAAAGGCTTTGCTCCCAAATTTTTCACATTGTTTCTTCCAACTTTTCCACTATGTTCTGTAGCATTTGAAGCTTTCCCATGAAATCCCCATCAATATCCTTGTCCTCTTTCTCTTTCAATAATTTTCCATCTCACAGACCCTGTGAACCATTTTAGCACAAGCATCCGCCCTGTTGGGTATATTTCTAGTTTTTCTTGCTAAATATTTTGGTTCCCAATGTCAGTTATGCCTTAAATGTCAAGGTTTGTCCCATTGTACCATCAAATTTTTCTACAAGCATCTATTTCCTAAGTGTTGTGGTATTAAAATTGGCAGAAAACCTTGAACCCTAGGTCACTTGTGTCTTTTCCGTGCAAAAACCCTAGACCTTCATAACTTGGTTCTAATTTGAAGTTACTTTTGTCAAGTAACTTAAGATGTTTTAAGTCATGTGCCCTTTAGTCATTACCTTTATCTCCTAATCTCGCAATCAGAACCAATTATTCTTTATAGTCTGGAGACTTGGCGTGAGCTTTTATCTCTTAATCTCAAGAAGAAAGGAATATGATCTTATACATTCGGAGATTAAGCGCAGACGCTTGATCTTGATCTCATCGTTCACTTGGTGTGTGATCGCTAGACAAAAGTGAAGTTGGCTCAAAGATTCAGAGACTTAGCGACAACCGTGGACGCAGTTTTAATCATGTGGCTAGTGCTAGATCTCATGACTTAACTCCAGTTACAAGAAATCGTCAGTGATTCAGATATAGCTTAGTCAGTGAATCTTGTAATCCAACCCGAGGTCAAGATAGAGTTTACTTTATTCTTTGTCGCGTGATCTCCAAATGAAATCAGAGTTAAGTGATTCATTGCGAGATTCAGCGAGGATCGTTGATCTTTTTCTAGATGAGCCGCTAGCACGTGATCTCCAAACAAATGCCAAGGTCAAGATTTTCTTCAGCGATTAAGAGAGAGCTGTAGATCTTGTTTTATTCTTGGCTTGATCGTGTGGTCTACCCTTGATCTCCAAATAAATCCCAATGTTAGCAAATCTTTCAGAGACTTGGAGATAAAGCTTGTTGTGTAATCTCCAGATAAACCTGTGGTTGAGATAAATTCAAGTAGATTTTATTATGAGATTTAGAGATAACTTGGTCATGTGATCTAAGAATGAAAGTGTGGTTAAGCAGATAGTCTCAGGATTTGCCGCAGGCCGTTGGATCAAAGCAGAATCAAGGGTTACCGTGTAAGCTCGGGAAGAGTTGATAAAGTAAAGAAAGATTCAGAGACTTAGAGCTAATTGTTGATCAAGAAAAGATCTGAGGGCTAGCATGTGATCTCTAGATTAAACCTGAGTTATAATAATTATCCAACGACTTAGAGTTTTATTAAGTCACTGAATCTCTGAATGAACCATGGTCAATTGTGGTTAAATCAAAGCCAAGTCAAGTTTTCCGTGAATGAATCTGGACTGTTGATCAAGACAGAGATGTGTGTCTAGCACTGAATCACTAGAAAAGGTCAAGAAGTCATGAATTATTTAGCGATCAAGAGGGATTTACAACATAAAAACATAATAGGGTCACTTGATCTACAAATAGAAACTACTTTGACTGATTAGATCCACTGTAACACATTCATTATTTTCTCAGAAATCTCTAGAACACCCTGGCTTGATTGCACCTTCACACTGAAAATCTACATGCACAAATATTTTGATTTCATGATATAAATATCGTTTCTCAAGCCCTAAACAACCACCGACCCAAATCTCACCTAACACATTTGATATCACGTTTCCAATCTTTGCGCTCAAAGGAATCATACCAAAACACACATCCCAATATAATAAACTTCTCTACCAAATTGTTCGGTCTCAAGATAGACCCTTACAATTAATTTTATCAAGAACAGTCAAACACATATTGACCAACTCAGCCTACATCCTGATAAAACGTCTACCTCGATCAAAGAAATGCCAATTCATCACCACAAATAAATCTAGACACGTCAACATGACAGATGGAACCTAAATGAAATATTACAACTTGATCAATGGTCGCATCGAATATCTTACCATCAGAAGCTCAAGAACACTATCACTTTTTACTAAAACAACTTCTGTAACCTTAAATCATGCTTTCCAATCACCCAAATTAGGTGCAGTCATGACAATGATCTCAACACAGTATCAACAACATCATCCTACGATCACACCACCGAACTAATCATAGATTTGAAAAACTTATCAAATCACTCATTTCTAGTCACATATTGTTCTAGTAGTTTCTCTGTCAAACATTAATCAACCATAACTTGCACGAATAAAACATTCAACACTTGTGATCATACAGTTAGCATTTAGAGACATTCCCTGGTCTCCCTTAAGGATCACGACAACTGAAAACACTTGTAACATCGTGCTCATCCTTCTTACATACTTGGAAACACACTAAGAACACTAGGTCAATACTTGACATCAATGACAACACAATAAATGATCATCATAGTACCAAATCTGTACCATAACACTTACCATCACATCATCAGTTATTCTAAAAAACTCACCTTTCATTTTCTCATTTTATTTTTTCATATTTTCATTCTCCCTTGGAGCTTCTTGATTTTCTTCATTTGTCATGAAGATGTGCATGCAATATACCAACTTCTTGTTCAAATTTGAAGAGCTCACCCACCTTAGCTTTCACGGTTTCATCTCCAATTTTACTTGCTTCTTCTGTTGCTTCTTTTCTTCCATTTATTCACCCATTCTGATTGATAAAACTTCTAACTCTCTTTTTATGTTCTTCTTGCCTTTATGCAGCTTCTCATTCTCCTTTGACATTTCTTCCAAAGCTGCTTTAGATTCCTAAGATCCACTTTGTTCAAATATTTGTTCAAGTTTCTCAACAAGTTCATGTATCTTTTCTCTTGATTGTTTGATTTGTTCTTTCATCATTTCAATGTATTTTTTGGCATCTTCAATTTGCTTCTCAAGTTTCCTTTGATATCTTAAACCCTCCATGTCTTCCTTAAGGATCCTCCCCAAGTTGTTAGGATTCTTCAAGGGAATGGCTCTGATACCAATTATTAGTCTTATAAGGCACTGACAGGGGGTGAATCAGTGCAACCACAGATCTATAAAATCTTTTCATAAGCTTTCAAATAAACCAACATGCAAAGCTAAATGCAACATAGAAGAAAAGTAAAACATGCATTCACAAATGTAACATAAGGACACCAATATTTTTTCTTGGAAACCCTTATTAGAGGAAAAAAACCGTGGTGGGAATTAGTACCCACAAATCTCACTACTACAACAATAATATCTACCCTGTTATGAGAATTATATCATCTTGTTAAGGGTATACCCAATTAAGAGTATCTATAACCCAGTTAAAGGTTATTACAACAATCCTGTTAAGAACTACTTAGTTAAGAGATTTAAAATTCCTTCTGAGAGTCACCATGTTAAATGATTTAATATTCAGACCTGTTAGGATCTTTCTTACCCTATTAGGAGTAACCTTGTTAAAGGATTTTGATTGCAAGCCTGTTAGAACTTTCCTTGAGTAGAAAACTCAAAGAGTGACCTGTTGATGGCACCTTCTGCCTAACAGATCCCCTTTTGCACTACTCATTGTGTTGTCTCGATCGTTCTAACACCTCTAACACTCTTATGCACTTCGCCTTAAATAATCGCAATCACCACATCACAAATTTACCATACCAACTTAAATTTTCTATCCTTTTATATATTTTTTCAAGTTTATCATAAACCCTAAAACATATTACAAGTCAGCTCCATAATTCCATTCAAATTACATAAGCAATCGTGCGGACATAGGAAATTGTAATGTTCAATATCGGCCCTCAACAAAACAATCCAAAAATAAATTGAACATTGAAGAATAATTGACCGCAACCTAGATTTAACCAATTTGACTAAATTGGTTTACTGTTCTTGCCAATATCACAGCTGTTTGCCTCAAATCTCTTCCTGTATGTTGAATCTTCTTAAGCGATCATAGATGTAGGTAAACATGTCTCTGTAGATATTGTCTGATCGATCACACCATCTAAATCTTCAATATTATCGTCGCTCATCAAATTTACCAATACTGTATGTATTATTACCGATACTCGGAACACTTAGAAAAATCTTTATGCAATCAACTTCATCACTAGTATATCAAATCTGACCTATGAAATAGACTTGTTGCCAGCAATGGCAACACTACAACATCCACTACATGATCTACTACACAATCATCTTCATCATACGCCAACAAAATTGTGATGAATATTATTTAAAAATATTATTTATTTTGCTTATATGATGGAACCTTTGTTAGAGATAAAATAATATATTCTTATTTATATATTTAGCTAATTTATTGAAGTTTATATCCAAGCACGAGGCTTTCTTTGAAAATATTTAAATGTGTTATACAATCTATAGTAACAATGTTGGTCAATTTTTACTTTCTAAAATCAATTTGTATTTTCTAAAATAAAAATATTTGTACTTTTAGCAAGTTCTAAAGAACATTATGAAGAATATAATCCACCGCATTGGGCGTATGATTACCCCTTGTTATAAATAAAATAATATATTCTTATTGGTTTACTTGAGTAATGCACATAAGAACACACTAGACATATGATCCTCTTGGAAAATATTTGAATGTATTTGTTAATTACTAGAATCTAAATATTTAATTTAAAGGAATGCAATTGTAGAGGAAAAGCACTAGTTACCACTCATGTTCCATTACTATTAAAAAAAAACCAACAAAATGATAACTAAAATCCCATTAATAAATTTCTCATGTACCAATAGTCATCCACTTGTACCCTTAGTAGTTAGACTTTGTATACTTTAGTTGGAGAATTTGTGCAACATTATTTAATGTTGAAGCATTCAAGTATATGTATCAACACATAAAATAAAATAAAAAAATTGTTTAATTAGTGACGTGGTTTCATTTCCAATTTTATTTTGTTATTCAAATCAAACATTTTCAATCAATTATCAATTTTGAGATGAATAATAAGCTATGTAATTAGCCAATAGGCTTCCCTTGTGGAGTTGCTTGCAACCGAAAATTGACTCACGTCTGCAAACTAGTTTTAGTCATCGGTAACCATTTTCAATTGCTAGTTTGGCAATCATGGTTTATGGTAGCTTAATGGTTTTCAACTACCCATTACCGTGCATCCCCTCATGTCTAACAAATTAATAAATGGGAGAAATCATACTCAAATCTTGTCCCATTAGTATCTGTGTCAACATTAAATTTTCTAATTGAATGTGGTGAAAATTGGGTGAATCACGTCACTCTTTACTGTCTTTTCTTGGGCAGTTTCATTTTATTTTGTTGCAAGTATCTCATTTTAATTGACTTCTTTTTTGGTTTCTTTCATTGCAAGTTGATTAATCCCTAGAGCCAACTGGAGAGCAACGAGCTACATGGTTGGATAAGGAAAAAAATACCCCAGCCAAGTTCACCACAGAGCTTTGTTTATATTTTCATACGAAGTGGACTCATAATATATTGAATGCTTATTTTCTAATATACTGCATTTTATTTTTTATTTGTCATAATCTAATTTTACTTGTTACAGTTGTTTATGTAAAAATTAAAATTTAAACTTTAAAAAGAAATATTATAATTTACTTTTATTTTTAATACTTACATGTTATAGAGCTCAATTTAATTAATTTTTTAATATACTTATGCAGTCGAATATAAAAGTACTTTAACGTATTATTCTCAAAATATAAAAACTAGCACATGTTACATTAACTAATATAAAATAATTATCCAATATAATTGTATAATACTTTTGTGTATTTAAAATTGGATCATATTTTTTACTTATAAAAAGTAGAAAACAAAAAGTTGGCAAACATAACTACTTTTATGTTCTATAAACTTAAAATTTAAGAAGAATTGAGTATTCAATTTTAACATTTTTATTAAATTTTTATTTTTATTTTCTTTTATTTGTAACTTATCATATAAGTGTTAAAATTTTAACTAGCGTAAGATTGCAAAGCATTACACAATTTTTCACCATGTATCTATTATTTTAGTTTAACGTCAAGACCTATAAAATGGTAATGCAACATCAAACTACTATTGGCAACAATTTGAAGCATTACCCCTTGTTTTATGACATGCAAATATTTTAAACCATCTATTTTCCTTCCCTTTTTTAATATTTTTAAACCATCTATTTTGTTGGGATACACATATATATGAATGTGCTTAACTCATCAGTTTTTAATATATAATTGTCTTTTTATTTATTTACATGAATTTCAATAGCAATTTGTACTTGTATAAATTTATTTAGAAGTTTCCATGTGTATATCTACTACACTTCATGTTATTATAACTTCTCATAAATTTTCAAAGTAATTATCATTTCAAAAAAAAAAAAAAATTTGCCATTTTAACAAATTACATTCATTTTATTTTTTATATTATAGTTCGAGTTATATAGTTTTCAAACTTTTCATGTAAACTTTTATGTACTTTATTGTAAGAACTTGGAAGGAACCTTGGAATATAAAATAATGCTCTTATTAGTAGTGTATTGTGCATCTTCACTTCTATTCCCAATGAACACAACATAATGACATAATGTATACTACAAGAAAATATTAATTAGTAGAGTGTGATCAATTGGTTTCTTTAAGTCATATTATTGGTTTTCTTTTTTTAATAGTTTCTTTAATTGATGTATCATAGCTATAACAACAATATGGCTACAAACATTTGGACACAATTTATAATATGTTTTTTTATTTGAATCTCCATGTTCTACTTTCTAAACTATGGTTCCATATTTTGAAATACTTGATGATTCAAATTCTTTTAATTTTGATATTATCTATCTTAACTTTATAATAAAAAACTTGTCTCATATAAGAGACAACACTAAAAATGAAATCATTTGAAGGCTTTAAAGTTTTGAACAATTCCTAGTGGCAGAGGGAAGGTTTTACTTTTCTCTTTATTTAAAACATGTACATATCTTCTATTATAATGCACTTTGGAGATGATAACTTGACAATGAAAGGAGAAGTGTGTTTAGAGGGGTGTAACCAAATAAAACATGATTATAACATTAAATAAATTGTAATTCTAAGAAATAATAACATGTCTATATACATCTCCATCTACTCATGTTACCATTCTAAATGAGAATGTTACAAGTACAACACCATGTGAAAAATCTTGAGGATGATAAAATGAGTGAGGATATACCAATGCCTAATCTAAGTATGGCGGCGTGTGTGTCAAGAATTGTTTTTTGAGATATATGAAAATATCAATTGCTAAACGCTTTATTTCATTGAAAACTCTACATGAAAACAAATTCACTAGAAGATTGCTTTTCCAATATAGCAATGGTGTATCACCCTAATATAAACCAATTATTTTTTCCACGAAGCTTTACGCTTAGCACTTCGCTGCCATTTCTAAGCCAACACTTTAGTCCCATAAAGTTGCAAAGGAAGCCTCAACTTTTGTTAAAAAAATGTCATCTGAAAAGAGACTGGTTTGGATCAATATATTTCTCTTTAATCTATTTTAGGCACCATATGTCATCTTCTTCAAGTTACAGTTTTTGCATGAGGTTGTGGTAGACAGGAAACTCAAAGAGGAAAAAATACACGGAGATAAAATATACAAGAATTATCATGGCATCTACAACACACCTCATCCAACACTAAAAATGACATTTCTTCCCTGTAATTCTTAATAAAACCAATAGAAATCATATAACTACTATGGCACACAATGATATATAATTTTCAATTGATGTATCCTTGCAAATGATTGCCCAAGAACTTGGAAGGAACATTGAAATATAAAATAATGCTCCTACTGGTAGCGTAGAGCTTCCTGTGCATCTTCACTTTTATTCTCAACGTTCCTTTTAATAAACATATGATATTTATCTTTTAACTCTTGAAAGGTATTGCTTAATGGGCTTAAGTTTTTGCAAGTTTATAGGATCAATTTTGGTATACACTGTCTAATTTTGGTTATGATCTTGTGTTCCTATATTGATTTTATATTTTATATTTGAAATGTTTTTGTCACAACGATAGAACAAGCTAGATTACACATTACTTGTGCACTCATTTTGATAATTCTATAGGTTTTTGTTATAGACTTACTTTCCTATCTTTATTAGAAAGAAAGAAGAAGGTTGTCTGCAATTGCTCTCGCAATAAGTTCAGATATGTGAAGTTACTTTTACACCCACTTTTTAAGTTCTACATTTTAAATTACTCCCTTTCTTCAATTCATGAAAATTATTGTCGCTTATGAATTGTAGCATTTTACCTTCTACACATTCAGAGGAAATATACACAAATTGTAGTTACAAATAGTACAATTTTTTATGTCTATTCATGCAATTTAATGTTGTGCTTTTTGAGGACCTCCAAAAAACACACACACTATTGCATACTACTATATAGAAAACTGATTTCTAAAATGATATATGTTTGTATACTTACACTTTTATATACTTACTTTTATTACGTAAAGCTTCAGTTATGCTTTCAAATCAAATATCTATCGACGTACCCCTTGCATCTCCTTTGGATACTTACCCCTTGTATCTCCTTTGGATACAAGTGCTAGTATTAAATTATATTTAATTTCTCATATTACAAGTCTTTGGAGTGGGAAAAATAAGACATCTAGAAGACTAAATATGTAACACAATAAAATTATAATTACCAAAACTTGGTAAATGAAGAGGAAGGGGTGCACGATTGAATTAAATGTGAAATGTGACTTCAAAAACTAATAAAATTAAATAGTTGGAGAATTGAATTATTGTGTTAAAGTATTCTATCTACATGTTGTTGCGCTGAAAGGTGAAGAGAAGACAAAGGTTTTGGGGAAGAAAAAAAGAAAATGGATTATGGAGTGTAGTGTGTGGAGTCATTCTCCAAACATAGAAGACTAAAATAAGATAGAAGGTTGCGTATAGGGGTGAGAAGAGGGTGAAAAGACTATGCCAAGGAAAGATAAAAGAAAGCCAAAAAATAGAGACAAAATTGTTATTGCCTGGGAATAGAAGAATCCAGCATAGAGTGTAAAATTAGTGTGAAGAGAGGAGCATAGAATCGATTGGGTATATAGAGGAATTATTTGGGAACAAAAATGGGATGAAATTTTATTTTATTTTTTTCTAATAAACTTCCTGGTAATTTTAATAAAACAATCTGGATCCACACATCTGTTCATATATGCAAATTAATAAATTGAAGTTCAAAGATTATATGTTGCATAATTCTTTAGTCTCGATAAACTCCAGATGTTTTTTTACATCAATTGGTATTAAAGCGAGTATCAAAAGTGGGAATGTCCATAAATAAGTTCTAAAAAAATTTTGTGGGTGAATAAAAGAGAGTATAGACATGCGATTGTAAAGATCTTGTGTGAGATGGCACACAAAGGATATGGTCACCATAGGTGGGGCGTCAAGTGGGTTTAGACCCAATACCTTTGGCGGTGTTGAGAGGTATTATAGCGAGGTTGGATGTGATGGGAATAGTGCAAAGGACAGAAGTTTTAATGGTGGACATCATGGATGATGATGACACAAAAATGAAGCAAAGAGTACAAGTTCTGAAATTTTGTTATGGATATAAAGAAGAGAGAATACATACCTATGACTATAGAAAGCTTGCATGAGATGGCATATAGAGAACATGGTCATAGAAGTGGGGCATCAAGAGGTAAAGACCTAGAAGCTTTTGTCATGACTCAACCTAGTAGACTTTTGTTTTTCAAGATTTGTATACACACTTGGACTTTTGTTGACTTGGTCGGATATCTCTTGACCTAAGTCGATATATATTTCTGATGATATATTAGACATGTTAGTCATTACTTTATGGTTGATTTCAAATTTTGATGATCTTATGTTGATGTCATGTTATATTGATGTCTTATTTTGTAATGACATAATGTGGGATTAAAATGGTTTATTTTATCTTTTATATTCAATTATGATGAAAATGATGTTATTTTGCAAGTGTTAATGAAGGAATTTAATTCAATTATGAATACATGGGACTAATATACTGATGAAAAATCTAGTGGTCTCAGTTGGTTACAGGATGAAGGCGGGAGTGTGGTTGAGGTAGATGAGGCTAGCTCCTCGACAGTGGTGAAATCAGATATATGGTTGCACACACCACTTATGCATGATTATTTTATTGTTATGAATGCAGCTAAATGTTAGATTAAAAAGTTTTACTTCTTCCCTTATACTAGAATTGATCAATGAATGTTTTATGTAGTTAATTTGGATATAAAAAAAGAAAATTAAACATAGATTCTATTTATAATTACCTTAATTGTTAAAGTGTTTTAGAACAATAAAATATGGGATTTTATGAATTTTTTAAATGTTAATTGGGTTAAATATTTAAATAAATAACTATAAGTAATCGGATAAGAACGAGGAAGAAGAGTCCAAATTAAAAACAAGTTACATAATGAAGGTATATTATAACCACAAGAAACAAACAAGGACTCACTATCAGTTAAACTCGAAGCGAGCTTCTAAAACAAGAGTCAAACTTAAATGAACTGAAACTTTGCATGCTAACATTATGGCCTAAGGGACTTGTCCACGGGTAGTTGAGACTGATTGAAAAAGTATAACTGGAGGAGGAAATTAAAAAGAAAAGGGGGGGGG
>MU225642.1:708183-723919 GCA_018584345.1 Thuja plicata
ATGAGTGCTAAGTGTTCCATTCATTCTCATGAGAGATGGGTTCATGTGAACCACTACTCATGAATTATGGGTCAATGAGTTTGACTCAAAACTTACACAGTTGAATCCTGATAGCAATATCACAACTGTATAGTTATTTCTTTGAATCCTCGTTGGCAGTTAAGTTGTGGCTAATAATAATATATTAATCGATACCTCAACAAATTTTACATTCCTCCTTTTACGCCTGCGCAATCGTCAAATCTTTACCAACAATGGATGAATGGTCATAGGAGACAATGTCTTGCTTACTAGTTTTTTTTTAGTAGTTCTGATCTGTGATAGGACAACAAAAATCTTACCAGGGGACATATATCTTTGGTTTTCTTTTAAAACTGTGGATTTTTCAATCCAACCACAACTTTAGTCCATGTAAATGCATTGAAAGATTTAATTTTCTTGATTACAAACTTACCAATCTTGTGCATGTTCAAAACTGGTGGATAGGGTAGAATTTCTCAGTTTTATAAAGCCTTGAAATTATTTTTCCAAGGGTAAAAGTACAAATCTGTGTCACACTTTTATAAATGAAAAGGTTAATAGCACCAAAATTCTTCAACTTCAACGATATAAAAGCGGAATTTGTTATTGGAATTTGAAGATGATGTAATTGATGAAATGTTTAAAACTGGATGAAGTTTATGCCTATTATTTTAAAAAAAAAATTGAACAAGAATTGATGTAGTTTTTTAATTTTTAAAGTCCATTTTTAAATTGTTGAAAAATGCTTAAAATCAGGGGGTCTAGTTCCCGCCAAAAAACTATAAGCAAATAATATTTTTTTCCTCTAATTTCAAAATATGTTTTAGATGACATGTATAGCCAATGCATAAACAAAGAAAGATTGGTTTCTGGTGTATATTTCTCTATTATAATTATTCAAAGTCGGAGTTACCCGAAATCAATAATGTTTTTTCTCCCACCTAATTTCCCCTATCAAATCTACATCATTCAGAAAAAAATTATATATTCTTGAAGAGAACTCTCTCCTCTAGTGTTAAATATAAGTTTTAAATTTTTCTGACATGATTTACTATTTTTTCTTTTTTTTTCGAACCAGCGTGTTCTCGAATGTTAAAATACATACTTATAGTATTTTGAAAATATAATATATTAGATGTAATCAAAACACTATAAAACTTATATGACCATAATCGTAACTTCGAGCTCTACAAAAGGGTATTTTTATTTTTATAATAAATTTGAGTTTTGATGGGGATATCAGTTGCATAAGTGATAAGTTATGCAATTCTGCAAATTTTGCTTATTTGGCTACCACATTGGCACTTTCTGTCGAACCAGGTCCGACCGAAATTATGGCCAACCAAACATGGTCGCGTGGACGACCGCGCCCCTTAAGCCTCATTTATTAGAGGAATTTTTTTATTTTAAAAAATTAAATAAAATGATTTAATGCAAATTAATAAATGATTTTTTAATTAAAATTATTTTTTCAGAGATTTAAAGACATGTTTTTTGCACTCAAGGGAAACCACGAATAAATATTACCAAGGAGGTTTGTTTTTTCTTGCAAGTTAATTTTTTTACTTTAGTTTTTTTCTTTTTTTATTAAAGCATTGTTCAATTAGTACTTGAATTATAAAAATATAAATATTATTTTTGATTTTTTGGGGGGTATATGGTTTTCTATATGGAGGTGAATTGAAGCTCTCAATTTGAACAGTTTGTGCAATGGGGAATAAAAGGAATAGAACAAGAAAATATGATCAAATAAGGGATGACAAAATGAAAGGTCATACAAAACGTAATGAAGATGAACATATTGAAGTTCAGGAAGAACCTATTGATATTCAAGATGCAATTCAAGTAGGGGAACATATTAAAGTTCATGAAGAACCTGTTGATATTCAAGATGCAATTCAAGTAGGGGAACAAATTGGTAGTTCTCAAGGTGGAAATATATCTTCTAGCATGGGAAATTTGATGGAGATGAATGCGGATTCACTTTTCAGTCAAATTTCATCTGAACACATGGTATCTGAAAGAAAAATTAAATTACATTGCAAAAAATTTGGGATGATTGTTTTAAAAATAAAAGTATGGTTGGAACAACACAATTATTTTCTAGCCTATACAGGAAAAGAGAAACGACTCCTATTTTGGAGTTGTTGGGTGTTGATAACAAGAAAAGCTCAGTAGACAGTGTAAATCAAAAAATAGTTGAAAAATTGCAAGATGCATTGAACAACATTAACAACTCAAGTCGAGGAGCCAATTTAAGTGCTACACGTAGAACATTCATGACTACTTTATCTAGTAGGAGGTTGACATAGAGAAAACAAGTACAAGAAATTTCCGATTTACTGAATGTATCTAGAAGAACTATTCAAATATATATCATGAAGAGAAATATGTTAGATGAAAATATTGAAAAGAATTGGGTAAATATTTGTAGACCTCCTCAAAAAGATAGAATTTCTGAAGATGTAAAAAGACGGGTCATTGAATATTGGACTGCTCACTCCCTTCTTTCTTCTAATGGAAGGGATACTATATAGATGAAAGATGAAGAGACAGGTATGAAAAATGCACATCCAAAACATTTTGTAGATACAACACAAAGTGAATTGTTTGAAGCATTCAAGAAAAAAAAATTAGATGTGAAAATATGTCAAAGAATGTTTGAGAGATCACACCCTTGCTTTGTACGCATAAATAAGGTACATGAAACTTGTTGTTGAAATCATGTTGAGTTTCATCTATACTTGTAATTATATAAAAAGGCTATGGCAATACTTAATTCAAATATGGTCACCCCTAGAAGTACGACACAATTTGTGAAGTCTATTTTATGTGATAGATCAGAGATTCAGATGAGTTCAAAGTAGAATGTATAAAAAGTGCATGCAATGATTGTGGAGATTTGTATAAATTTCCATTACAATTTGAGAATATTAATGTTTCAATACCAGTTTTGTGGAAGAGATTTAAATATGAGACATACCAAACTAAGTCTGGAGATGAATTCAAAAAAATTGTATTGAAGGAGAGTGAATTGCCTTACCTTGAGTTTATGACCAGATTTTGTACTATAATTTATCCACATATCCAACATTGTCATGGTGCACGATGGCAAGCTAAACAGTTTTGTGGTTCCAAAGAATTTTTTCCGCATGGTTGTATTCTTTCAATTGTATATTTCTCTGAGAACTATACATTTTCCCCTCAATCAGAGCTTCAATCTCAATATTATCATTCTGAGCAAGTTGCAATATTTTTGCAAGTGACCTATAGATACACACAATTTGATTTGGATGAGGTATAAAGTACTAATTCAAATGAACACAATATCATCAAGAAGGTTCATTTCTATATCAGCGATGATAAGGTTCATGATAGGAGCTATGTGGCTCATTGTTTTGCAATGTATTGTGAATCGTGGGATAAAGGCTTCACAACACTGGATTTGTTGTGATGGTTGTGAAAGTAAGTACATGTACTTCAATTCATTTTTATTCTCATTTGATTAAGTTATTATTTGTACTTTTAATCATCTATATATAAATTATTTAAATTTTATTAAATGATTACATGTTTGTATGCACGTATAACTTTATTTTGTAGGACAATTTAAATCTGCAAAAGCCTTTAATTGGCTAGTCATGCAACATGCTAGACACAATGTTAAGTTTATGTGGAACTTCTTTGAAATTGGACATGGAAAATGAGAGCACAATGGATCGGGAGCATGTGTGAAGCATGCACTTCACCAACATAAACTTGCAGGTACAAATGGTGTTCAGTATTTAAATATATAGATATTTCAAATAATATAATTTCAGCTTAGATCCATTTAATTTAAACTGATAGTTCAAAAATGTACATGTAACATGATAGAGAATTCAAAGAAAATTGTTGAACGGTGTCAAAGTCATTCTACTAGTCGGGACACCAAATACAACAAATGTTATTTTTGGGAAGTGAAAGGTAAAATATTTTTTTGAAAAATTCTTTTAAAATTTTATTTCTTGAATCACTTTTTTCATAATTGTTGATCTACAAATGTGCAACTTTCATTTCATATTTGTAATAGATATAGACTGATCTAATCCTTACAATTGTCAAAGAATTGCTGGTATTAGAAGTTTACATCAAGTGATGACTACAAGACAAAACAAGCCTCTGTTGATTCAAGTAAGAGAAAAATCATATTTTTTGTGTTGAATGTGATGAGGAAAATCCAATGAGTCAATGTGAGGATATTGTAAATGGATATTTTTCACAATGGGGTATGAAGGAGTTAATCATAATGCCTCCTTATGAAGATGATGACATTGACATAAACATTCATGATCCTATATATTTAGCTGATTATGAACGTGTTTCTAATTTAGTTGTTACAGGTGTGTACACATACATGTTCTTTTATTTAATTTTAATTTATCACAAGTGATGTTCAAATTTTATCTTAAACTTTTGATTTTACTTTAAATCGAATTCATTTGTATAGGTGATATTTTTTTTGTGGTTGTGGATTCTGACAATGCGAAAAGTGTAGATTATTATCTACTAAGATGCACAATATAAAAATACAAGTTTCTAGAAGAAACTCTAGATGGTGATGGACAGTCATATCCAACTAGTTCAGTTGTTATTGAACGGGCCTATTATCAGCAAATAAAGATAGACAAAAATTATGTTCAATTTATTGAATACATTCCTAGCCAAATAGTTCTACATTACAGTCACTTAGTTATAGAGACAAAGTTTCAATTTGAGACATTGCAAAAAAGAGGATGTGGAAACCAAAAGTGGAGGTTGCCTATTGAAAAAATTTTAGAGATAGTAAAAGATAGAGAGGATCCAGACTATATGTATTAGGAGCTTTAGGCTAAACTTATTTTTGTAGCTCTCGTACTTTCATATTTGAACTCTAGAGTTTGCACTCTTATTTGAATGTATTGGATATTAGATATGCTTTGATATATAGTTATGCATGCTTGGTACAAATTATGTACATACTTTTATGTGTGTTGTTATGTATGCTTTGATGGTTCAATGGTTTTAATATATATCTATGTATACTTTGATGTATGCTTTTATGTATACATTGTTATGTATGCTTTGATGGTTCAATGGTTTTAATATATAGTTATGTATGCTTTGATGTATTCTTTTATGTATGTTATTATGTATGCTTTGATGGTTCAATGGTTTTAATATATAGCTATGTATACTTTCATGTATGAACTATTATGTATGCTTTTATGGTTCAATGATTTTAATATATAGCTATGTATAATTTGATAGTTATATTACTTACGTGACCTCCCCTTAAGACATTAGTTGGATTACTTACATGACCTCCCCTTAAGACATTAGTTAGATTACTTACATGACCTCCCCTTAAGACAATACTTAGACATCCCCTTAAGACAATAGCTAGATTACTTACATGACCTCCCCTTAAGACATTAGTTAGAACACTTACATGACCTCCCCTTAAGACATAAGTTAGATTAAATACATATGGTCGATTAGTTACAATAATTTATTTTAACTTACGTGTATGAAAAATACATGTACATATGACATTAGTTAGATTAAATAAATTTTAACTTAAACATGTATGAAAAATATATAAATACGACAAATTAGTTACATTAATTGCATTTTAAATTTTACATGTATGAAAAATATATATGACATGAACATACATAGCATGTATAAAATAAGTCTATTTAATGAACACATGAACATTCATAACACAAACATGTATATGTGACATAACATAACATACATAACATGTATAAAAACAAGTCTAAAATATGAAATAATATCTATAATCTAAAATAACATGTATATGTAATGTCTAAAATGAACATAGTTCATGAAATGTCTAGAATAACATGTGTATGAAATAACATGTGTACATGAAATATAATAAACATAACACGTGTCTGAAATAGCATGTATATGAAATGTCTAGAATAAAATGTGTCAAATGAAAAAACATGTGTATATGAAATATCTAAAATAACACGTGTGGTCAACTTGGCTCCTATCCTGATCTGTGACATGATGATGGTCCACTTCCTCCTGATCTTTGTGTGAAAAAAAAAAAATACATGTGTGTCATGCATACATGTACAATAAATTAAATACTTATTTAAGAAAAATTAAATATGCACAAACTTCTAAATTTACTTGTGTGTCATGATGCACAAGATTGCCAGGTGTCTATAAATCTCCATATGGTGTGATACTATCGATAATTTCTTGGAGTACATATATAAATTATTTATACTCAGATCTACATACATGTGTAAGTTTTGTATTTAAATAAATATATACCCTAGCAACGTGTAATGCTCTCCCTATATGATGCAGGAGCATCTTGGGTCCTTGGCAATCCTTCTCAACCAAAAAGATGTTTGTTTTTTTCTTCAATTTGTTTGGAGGCTTCTCGGGAAATATTCTGTTGCTTGGGTTTGTCACTCAGTCATGCTTGTTTTTGTTGCTTGGGTTCTGTCGCTAGGGCATGCTTGTTTATTTCTTGTTACTTGGGTTCTCTTCTGACGCTTGGGTTTGTTTTCCTATTGCCCGGGGTGTTCCTTTCCTGAGTCACTATGTTGCTCAGTCAACCTTTGCCCGAGATGCTTATTTTGGAGTTGGATCTGGTGGCCGACTTCTTCAGTTAATTTTCATGGCTTAATTGATTTGGGGTCTCTCATTGGGATCTGTGTGGACCTAAATCTGGGTCTCACTTATGGATTTGAGCACCGACCTCTCTGTTGCACTCTTGTATATATATTTTCTATGTTCTTAGTTTTGGGGATTTAGTCAGTGGGATTTGGATATCAGCCAGAATAGTATTGAAGATCAGATTATCTGTAAGTAGGTCTGTGACCTCGCATGTATGAGGATCAATTTATAATTCTTTGAATATATAGCCCAAATCGGGAAGGCCTTACAACCCGACATGTAATGATTTTGATCAGTTAATGAAAATGATCTCTGTTGTTTCTTCTCTTACTATGTTGTTGTTGCTTCCATGTTGTCTCTGCAAGTTGGTTTGGTAGTTGGGAGAGCCTTTGGCCCCTACTGCCATAACTCCTCGCAAAACTATATCACTAAAATTTGAAATGTGTAAGGACACCTTTGTGGGATCAATCTTTTCATGTGTAAGAAGGGTGGTAAAAATTCAACGAGATAGACATGATGAAGTGTCCTGAGTATCGTGGGGAGGTGCATCCTCGTCAACTGTAGTCTGTTGAGGAGCTGTAGGTAGTGCATGAATATCCTCCTGTCTATGTGCACCCTAAGAACCTGATCCAGTAGATCTACTAAGAATGGTGGTGACAAATGATGGAACCTCCCTGAGAGGAACCCCACCAACTATCTGTAAAGCCTGATATGCGCAAAGAAGATCACTGGATAAACATGTGCCCGTATGATGCAAATGGTCTAAATCTAATAAAGTTGCAACCTCTAGGGGAGATGTTATGTCTACTATCTGGTACAGATCATCACTGGAGGATGCATCTTGTGCAGGTGGAGGAATGCTAGAATGGGAACGCAACATGTATCTACCCAACTGATTAGATGACATCCAATGAACCTGTGTCTCAATACTCGCAATACTAGAAAATATATCCCTCCTGGTCATGTCATCTGGTACACTATGTCCTACAACTGCCATTTCCAAACCTTTTGGTTATACCAAAATACCAAAAGGTTTGGACCCACCTTTTCCCTCTTATTAGTGGGCACTGGGGCATTAGGTCCTCTGAATCTAACAGATAATCTCCCCCTCGCCTGCCCAACATAACCTAGAAAATCTATATAATCAACATCATGATGCAAATAAAATTTTGCAAATAATTATTTGCAAAAATCTAGTGGAAGCTCATTCTTATGGGGCCACCTATGATGAGTATCCAACCATCAAAGATATATAAATTGTGCAAAAAGGTCATCCTGGCACCTAGTAGTCATATATCCTCTCACCTGAGCTATGTCCCAGTAATGATGAAACATGATCTTCACCATAGTGGTGGAAACCTCTGAGTCAACTTGTTAATAGTTCATAGAGCTAGTAACATTGTGGGAGAGAGAAGCATAGAATGTATCAATACTAATGCTATCATAAGGGTTGTATGATTAAACTATGTGAATCATACGAACCAAATCCTCTCTAATAATGTTCACCCTATCCCTATTAGAAAGGGTGGTGGATGTTTGAATGGTCTGATCAAGAACCTCTATAGCTTGTCTCAATCTAGCAATGGTACCAAAAAATAGTTGGTCCTTGTCCTCTCTAGAAATGGTAGATCTATGTGAAGAGTAGTCACTAGCACCCCCTGTACACTAGCCTCTCCTGAATCCATATATGATGCCCCTCTACCCGATGTTATGTGATAGATAAAATATATATGTGAAAGTATAAACAGGTATATGTATAGATCTCTGCACATGCATACATATATGTGCAATATTTTAAAAAGCACTCTAAAGCACATGTACATTATAAGATCATCTACATGTACAAATTTAAGAAACATAACATTTCTAATTTAATCATATCTACATATTTACACATGTGTAGATAAATAAAATATAACATAAATAAAATAGCTTGTTCAATTCATATTTATCAATATGTTAAAGATAGAAAAATGATTTAATCATATGGGTAGGTCCTAATGAAAAATAAGATGTAATGAACCTAAAAGGTAATCTAATTTATTTTGAGATTACAACTTAACTTCAACTACAAGGTTATCTTTAGTGTTCTAATTCAATTTTACAATTGTTACTTAATCAAGCCTACGAATGGAAGTTAACTAGGTTTAAAGTATGGTTAACTAGGTTAACTAACTTAATTTATGACCTTAGACAAGTTAACTAGGTTTGAAGTATGATCTAGACCTAATGTTACAATTAGGAGGCTTTGATGTAGTTAAATGTATGTTGTTATAGTTATATGCTTTTATGTAGATCATGTTATGTATACTTTTAAATGTATTGTTATGTATGCTTTTATGTATGGTTTTAATGTAACGATTTCGTAATATTTTTCTAATGTTTAAAATGTAGTGTTTTTACATGTATTTTTCCTAATGTTTGGTTATGTATAGTTTTATGTATGTTTCCTAATGTATGGTTATGTATAGTTTTATGTATATTTCCTAATGTATGATTGCATATGTTTTTATGTGACGTTTTCTTGATATTTTTAATGCTTCTAATGATCTTGTTTGTTAGATTTTATAGGTGTTCTTTGTAACATTTTCCTAATACTTTTCTAATGTTTTAAAACACATGTAATAAAACTAAATTAATTAACTAACTAACAATGTAAACTAACTAAATTAACTAACTATATTATTGAATAACTAAATCTACTAAAAACCATATTATTAGTTGTTTTCTACAATTAAAAATAACTAAAATACAAAAAATAACATTAAATAATATAACAAATACATAAAATTAACCAAAAAAACTCAAAAAAAAAAAAAAAAAAAAAAANAAACAAAAAAAAAAAAAAAAAAAAAAAAACACAAGATTTTTTTTTTAAACTTACCTTATCTGGCTGGAAATCCCCAAACCTGCTCCACAAACCTTGGAAGATGCCACATTCAAATGAGCCTCTTAAGGCAATTTTGGGGTATATATTATTTTTTGGATTCCGGCCGAAACCCATTCGGTCGGCACGGGTCTAGTCGAATTGGTTTCAACCGAAATCCATATGCCATCTAGATGCCGCATAGCATCGCGTATGTCTGGACAAAATATATTCAGTCAGACCAGCTCCGACCGAAAGTAGTTCTGGTCGGAACCCCTTGGTTTTCCTATACCATGACACAACTTTATACTTTTACCCCCAATCTTTCCTTTTGGCATCACTTTCAACAAACTAGGAATGGAAAATTATTTTTCCCAACCTCATCTCTTGTTAAAGATCATTTTTTTTCCTTCTTAAACCAAAGTGTGCAGTCATAGATGGAAGATGCCATATGATTTTGGTTTATTTGTATGAGTGAAATAAGATGGACATATGATTGTAATCGGTCATTGAATCCCTACCATAAATTATAACCTTTGAATCTCTTAGGAGCATTTACGGTTGACTAATGCTCCGCTGAATTTCTCTTCCATTTTCCTTTTGAATGGATTATGTAATCATAGTGAACTTAGGATTGAGTTTATTCCAACCGGTTACTACGGGTTTCGAACCTTATATGTTCTATTTCTTTTTAATCGATGTTCTTTCTTTCAAACATTTTTCAAGTTTAATAAAACCAATACCAGTCAACATGAATTTAAATAATTGTTGTGTAAACATAGCTAATCCTATGAGCCTCTTGACTGTCATTTTGGTTGATCTCTTGTGTGCTTCTGTTCCTACAAAGAATGTTATAGTTTGACAGTTTCTATAAAATACAAAAACTCGTCAATATATAGAAGATTTCGACCCCTAAACTACGCATAATTTTATTGGTCTGACATATGTTTTTGATGTAGTTTGAGTCACTCATGGGTTGAACTTGTTCAAAAGAGGAATTTTTTTTTTTTATTATAAACGATTAAGTATAAATATAACCCTTTATTTGAATATTGTGACTGTCGCTACCTAGACTTGAGGTTATTCTCTTTAAATGTTCCTTTACTTTTGTTTGCGTAAGATTAAATTAAATTGTTGATTGTGATTTAGTATTGGAATTGTTTATTTTTTTTTCTATTGAAGATGATTGTATAGATACAATTGAAATTTTGTTTGTGAAATGAAGAAAATTGTATGAAAAGTAAATTTAATACATATTTTTATTAAACATGACTGTATTAGTGTAATTGATTTACTCTTTTGATTGATGAATTCATTTTCTTGATATTGTGTAAATATGGGAAGGGTGTTGAATGTGGAATAACTAGGGAAGGGAAAAAATGTGTTTTATTACCTACCAGTAGAAGTCTGGTACTAATATGCTTTGGCCAAATCTATATTTGGATATGCTTCCATTAATATGTTGGTTTCATTTCATCTCTTTGCCATATATGTGGCTATTTCTACTTAGACATATGTGTAAAGTAGTTGGTTTCACAGTTGTACCAGATTTCATCTGATCCACCAGTTCCAGGTTGCTAGTCTTCTTGGGCAAGGTCGGTGTGCTCTCATGTCAGGATGAGCCCAGGGGGAGCTAATATCTTCTGTAATAGATAATTAATATCTTCTGTATTAGATAATTAATATCTTCTCATAACTCCAGTAAAGCTAGAAACGTAAACATAGCACATTGAAAACTATTGTGTATAAAAATTATGCTAAACACCTTGTGAGTGGGAAGATCAAGATCTTTATTCTCTCTAATAACTTTCCAGATTTGTTGTGAATTGAAAGGGAAAAGCTAAGGCAGAAACAACTCCCCTTCTCTCACTAGCAAGTCCACCGGGTGCAATGGAGTTGAAAAATCATTGTCTTACCATTGAAACCTATACAAAGCAAAGTGTGATAATATTTCTTTTCAATAATTTTTTGGAAAACAACTATACCATAGTAACAATTCGTTTCAAGTGAAATCCATTTGCTGCTATGAAAACCAATATTGAGAACTTTCTCGATAGCTAAGGAAGAATCTCGACTGCAAAAACCCTCATTATAGTGCGAAAAGGTATAAAAATTCACACTTACCCTTCTATGCACCAAATCTTAATTTTCCAAACCCATGGGTCAAGAAGTCTTTGATTTTAAATTATGTGGTGCACTTTTATACCATAGTTGTAATGTATACTATATGTTTTAATATATATGCCCCATATATATTATTATATTGCAGATGTGTTGCGGAGAGGCCCCTTGTAGCAGCGCAATCGATGTTCTATTGAATACCAGCTGTGTTACCAATATTAGTCTTTCACAAAATCATCTCAATGGCCTTGTCATCCAAATTCCTGGTGCTTGAACTCAATTCCTGGTTGCTCTTTTACTTTGGTGGGGCTGATAAAATATCGTACCTTTTTTTGTCTAGCTAGATGCTATCCAAATCTATTTTTCCCATGTTCCAATAACAAATTATCCATTACATTGTTGGTGCCTGTTCCGCCTAGTGTCAATATCCCTTCTCCTTCATGTAATGGACACATTAAGTATTCCTAATTTAGCGGTTATTACCATCTGGATAATAAAATTGTCTTTTGTTCTAATTTGAATAGAGTCTTTTGAATTTAGCTATTTAAGGGGCAGTCATCTTATAGTTGCGACAATAAAAAGTATTTATATGCTTAATCTTACGTAATCATACGTAGCTTAGTCTTGTTTTTGCTACTCAATCCTACGTAATCTGAGGCCATTCCTCTATCCTACTGCAAATGCATTTCATTTATATTTATATTCACGTAATGTGTTGATATGAAAATTGATAATAAAATTTTAACAAAGTAATCTGTCATTTATATTTATACTCATAATGTGTTGATCTGAAAATTGATAATAACTTTTTACATCGTATTGATTGTTCATGTTTCTTTGTGGCATCATTTACATAGAAAAATAAATTGGCGTACCTTCTCCAACATCCTCCCCATCTATGCTAAAATACGCGATTTGAAATAGGGTATGGGAATCCATCAAATAGTATTTGAAAGGACACTTTTGTCAAATGTTGTAGTTGGGAGATCCGTCATAGATATGTAAGCGAAATGTGGAAGAAAACAAAAGGCGCACAAAGTGTTCGACAAAATGCCTCAACCAAATGTGATGACTTAGAATGTGACGATTATAGGGTATGCAAAAAATGATGCTTTTGATGAGGCTTTATGGTTTTTTATAGAAATGCAATACAATAATTGCAGGATGTGCACAAAATGGAGTTCTAAATGAGGCTCTTAATCTTTTTAAACAAATGTAGCGATGAGTTGTATTTTCATGGAATATAATGATTACGGTATATGCACAAAATAGTGTTGTAGGTGTGGAAAGATAATTTTATCCCCAATCTATGGCTCTCTCCTACCAGTAGAGCTCATGACCTTCAGCTTTTGCAGTTGTTTCCTCGAATCTTCATAAATTGATTTCTGGTGCCTTGTTAGTGCAAAATGGATAGAAACCCCCATCTCTACCATTGGAAATTGCAACGAGGATTGCATGGTGGGATGATTTGGAGTTTGTGCACATTTTTTAAATTTGGAGAGATATTTGCAAGTAAATCATAGATCGCTGGTCCCAGAGCAGATTGAATTTGTCTGATATTAGTTCTCAAACTAGAGCATCACCATTGGAGAATATTCTATATCATTATTGACAAATTTCAAGGTGTTCACATTGTATTATTGTTATTTATGCTTGTTGTTGTAGATGTATGAATTGTCGAAATGTGAAATTTGCGAACCTCACCAGCCTACCATCCAACCACAGGCTTGTTATCTTTTGCATATCATTTGAGGAACAATTGAGATCACAAAGAGGTTGCAGCAGAATAAAGGATTCCAAATAGTAGTTTGCAAGCTTTCGCATACAGTTCACACCATTCATAACATTATTTCAGCCTCAGGGTTTGAGCACTGAGTGGCTTCCTGCAATTAATATCCAGAGCCAATACAAAAGTTTGGGATACTTTAATGATCCTCGTATAGGAGGCAATGTTGCATGTTAAACCATAATTAAGATCTAACATGGGCTCATTTTAGGTGTATAGTGAATATCATAACATCGTATAGAGCTTGATCATTGATCGATGTCCTAGCAACACCCTAGTGCATATTTTGCAAGTGCAGATTGAGATTGGGTAATAAGGATTGTAGACTTATACTAGTACAGATTGTGCAATAGGAATCACAGAATTATATTACGGTAGATTGTGTTGGGATGCTCATCATCTAAGGTGTCATTCCAGTTTGCTGTCCAATATTGTTATTATTATTCAAAATACTTAAATATGAACATTATATGAGTTTTCATATTGCCTAATTTCCACTGTCAGAGGTTATTTATATCAGCATCAATATTGCTGGTTATGGACAATTCAAATACAGCTAGTAATCTATGGAGATTGCAAATTTATTTGATCAAAATATTAAATAGAAATATAAAAGTGTTGCATCTATTTTCAATACCAAAATAAGTTTACATTAGTATCTTTCCATTCAGCTAGCAGTAATTTTTGACCTTATTTTCAAATTAAAAAATTCAAAATACATGAAAAAAATCAGAGAACTATAAAGATACAAATTGGGGGACATTATAGACAAGCACACACACACAAGTGCAAAATGGTTTGAAGTACCTTCTAAATTTCTTTACTTGGTCCTTTAGGAAGAATATGAGGCCCTAATTTCATATTCCAGTGAATAGGCACATAATTTCACTCTCAAAACTACAGAGAAGAGACCCCTTCAAAAATGTGTTTCAGGCCTTCCACTGCTTCTAAGACTTCACTACCACAATTACCAGAAACAAACACAGAGAGACTGGACAATCAATTGTCTGACAGAGCAACTACTTACTTCTTTTGGAAATTGAGAGTATGATAAAAATTTCATAAAGTTTTCTATGACACATTCTAACTGTTAACTGAATTAAGAGGGCACACTGAACCCTGTGAAATATACCTCACAAGTAATAAAACTATCTATCTTTTGTTACTTACAAGAATATATTGTCATAGGAGTTAAAATAAAATGCTCAAAAACAAGTGATAATGTTGGGAGATTCAAATGAACTGCTTCTCAAACAAGTTAAGTATGCAAAGGAAAATCTAAAGTATGTACTGACTAGATTCATTGAGTTGGATTAAAAACTTACTTTGATAAATAATTGTCTAAAGTGGAGCTTAGTTTCATCCCAAATGATGATACTGGCCTCAATTGTATAGTTTCCTCCAACTCTTTCCAACCCTGGACAATATTACCACAAATCAAGGGAAATCTTTGCGAATAGGACTTTTCCTATTAGTGATTAACCAATCACTAAGTACCTGATCGAATGTCAAGTTGGCAAGTTTTTCATTTGTTATTTCCTCACAATGAATAGTTGCAACCATCACCTATAATAGATAATTAATATATTCTCACAACTCCACTAATGCTAGAAACATAAACATAGCAAATTGAAAACTATTGTGTATAAAAATTATGCTAAACACCTTGTGATTAGGAAGATCAAGATCTTTATTCTCTCTAATAACTTTCTAGATTTGTTGTGAATTGAAAGGAAAATTTGAGGCAGGAACAACTCCCCTTCTCTCACCAGCAAGTCCACCAGGTGCAATGGAGTTGAAAAATCATTGTCTAACCATTGAAACCTATACAAAGCAAAGTGTGATAATATTTCTTTTCAATACTTTTTTGGAAAACAACTATACCATAGTAACAATTCGTTTCAAGTGAAATCCATTTGCTGCTATGAAAACCAATATTGAGAACTTGCTCGATAGCATAGGAAGAGTCTCGACTGCAACAAGTCTCATTATAGTGCGAAAAGGTACAAAAATTCACACTTACCCTTCTATGCACCAAATCTTATTTTTCCAAACCCATGAGTCAAGAAGTCTTTGATTTTCAATTATGTGGTGCACTTTTATACCATAGTTGTAATGTATACTATATGTTTTTGTAGACACCCTAAAATGGACAGGCTTGCAACTTTACATTAAAACCCTAATTTTCATCTATTAATTAATGGTTTCCTAATCATTAATTAATCATCTATTTTCTTCTAAAATCATTTCTCAAATCA
>MU225642.1:724452-734516 GCA_018584345.1 Thuja plicata
GTATACAAGCGCCATTACTCTGTCAGCATTCAGGCCATCCTGCGATCACATACACACTTTGCAATTATCAACATCTCGACGCTTCTCAAGTCATAGACGCTGCCCAGCCAATACTGAGCATCAAGAATAGCGTTATTGAAGGAGTAGAGAGAAACAATAGAAGCTTCAAACTTCGGAGGGTTTGCATTCATTTGTCTTCCTTTTCATTGTTTGTACATTTTATTGCTCGCGTTTTGATCATTTCATTTAGTAGTTATTGCTTAATAGATTTGCATGCACTTGTGAACCTTGGCTACTAACCCCTGCCCTTGGAAAGCTGTGGGAAACCGGAGAGAGAGGCGTACAGTTTTATTATATATGCCCCATATATATTATCATGTTGTAGATGTATTAGTGAGATGCCCCTTGTAGCAGCACAATCGATGTTCTATTGAATACCAGTTGTGTTACCAATATTAGCCTTTCACAGATTCATCTCAATGGCCTTGTCATCCAAATTCTTGGTGCTTGAACTCAATTCCTGGTTGCTCTTTTACTTTGGTGGGGCTGATAAAATATTGTACCTTTTTTGTCTAGCTACATGCTATTCAAATCTATTTTTCCCATGTTCCAATTTCAAATTATCCATTACATTGTTGGTGTCTTTTCCTGCTAGTGTCAATATCCCTTCTCCTTCATGTAATGGACACATTAAGTATTTCTAATTTAGCGGTTATTACCATCTGGATAATAAAATTGTATTTTGTTCTAATTTGAATAGAGTCTTTTGAATTTAACTATTTAAAGGGCAGTCATCTTATAGTTGCGACAGCAAAAAGAATTTTATATGCTTAATCTTAAGTAATCATATGTAGCTTAGTCTTATTGTTGCTACTTAATCCTACATAATCTGAGGCCATTCCTCTATCCTACTGCAAATGCATTTCATTTATAGTTATACTTGTAATGTGTTGATCTAAAAATTGATAATAAAATTTTAACAAAGTAGTTTATCATTTATATTTATCCTCGTAATGTGTTGATCTGAAAATTGATAATAACTTTTTACATCGTATTGTTTGTTCACGTTTCTTTGTGGCATAATTTACATAGAAATCTAAATTGGTTTACCTTCTCCAACACCCTCCCCATCTATGCTAAAATACGCGATTTGAAATAGGGTATGGGAACCCATGAAATAGTATTTGAAAGGACACTTTTGTCAGATGTTGTAGTTGGGAGATCCCTCATAGATATGTAAGTGAAATATGGAAGCAAAGAAAATGCGCACAAAGTGTTCGACAAAATGCCTCAACCAAATGTGATGACTTATAATGTGATGATTGCAGGGTATGCACAAAATGATGCTTTTGATGAGGCTTTATGTTTTTTTATAGAAATGCAGCACAATAATTGTAGGATGTGCACAAAATGGAGTTCTAAACGAGGCTCTTAATCTTTTTCAACAAATGCCACAATGAGTTGTAGTTTCATGGAATACAATGATTGTGGTATATGCAAAAAATAGTGTTGTAGGTGTGGAAAGATAATTTTATCCCCCATTCTATGGCTCTCTCCTAGCAGTAGAGCTCATGACCTTCAGATTTTGCAGTTGTTTCCTTGAATCTTTGTAAATTAATTTCTGGTACCTTGTTAGTACAAAATGGACATAAAACCCCATCTCTACCTTTGGCAATTGCAACGAGGATAGCACGATGTGATGATTTGGAGTTTGTGCACATTTTTTAAATTTGGAGAGATATTTGTAAGCAAATCATAGATCGCTGGTCCCAGAGTAGATTGAAGTTGTCTAATATTAGTTCTCAAACTAGAGCATCACCATTGGAGAATATTCTATATCATTATTGATAGATTTCAGGGTGTGCACATTGTAGGATTGTTATTTATGTTTGTTGTTGTAGATGTATGAATTGTCAAAATGTGAAATCTGTGAGCCTCACCAGCCTACCATCCAACCACAGGCTTGTTATCTTCTACATATCATTTGAGGAACAATTGATATCACAAAGAGGTTGCAGTAGAATAAAGGATTCCAAATAACAATTTTCAAGCTTTCGCATATAGTTCACGTCATTCAAAACATTATTTTAGCCTTAGGGTTTGAGACTGAGTGGCTTCCTGCAGTTAATATCCAGAGCCAATACAGAAGTTTGGGATACTTTAATGACCCTCGTATAGGAGGAAATGTTGCATGTTAAACCACAATTAAGATCTAACATGGGCTCATTTTAGGTGTATAGTGAATGTCATAACGTCGTATAGAGCTTCACCTTTGATTGTTGTCCTAGCAACACCCTAGTGCATATTTTGCAAGTGCAGATTGAGATTGGGTAATAAGGATTGCCGACTTATACTAGTGCAGATTGTGTAATAGGAATCACAGAATTATATTAGTGTAGATTGTGTTGGAATGCTCATCATATAAGGTGTCATTCCAGTTTGTTGTCCAATATTGTTATTATTATTCAAGATGCTTAAATATGAACACTATATGAGTTTTCATATTGCCTAATTTCCACTGTCAGAGGTTATTTATATCAGTATCAATATTTCTGGCTATGGACAATTCAAATACAACCAGTAATCTATGGAGATTGCAGATTTATTCGATCAAAATATGAAATAGAAATATAAAAGTGTTGCAGCTATTTTCAATACCAAAATAAGTTTACATTAGTAAGTATCTTTCCATTCAGATGGCAGTAATTTTCACCCTTCTTTTCAAATTCAAAAAATTCAAAATACATGAAAAAATTCAGAGAGCTATAAAGATACAAATTAGGGTACATTACAGACAAGCACACACGCAAGTGCAAAATGGTTTGAAGTACCTTCTAAATTTCTTTACTTGGTCCTTGAGGAAGAATATGAGGCCCTAATTTCATATACCAGTTAATAGGCGCATAATTTTGCTCTGTAAACTACAGAGCATAGACCCCTCCAAAAATGTGTTTCAGGCATTCCACTGCTTCTAAGACTTCACTACCACAATTACCAGAAACAAACACAGAGAGACTAGACAAGCAATTCTCTGACAGAACAACTACTTACTTCTTTTGGAAATTGAGAGTATGATAAAAATTTCATAAAGTTTTCTATGAAACATTCTAACTGTTAAATGAATTAAGAGGGCACATTGAACCGTGTGAAATATACCTCACAAGTAATAAAACTATCTATCTGTTGTTACCTACAAGAATATCTTGTCATAGGAGTTAAAATAAAATGCACAAAAACAAGTGATAATGTCGGGAGATTCAAATGAACTGCTTCTCAGACAAGTTAAGTATGCAAAGGAAAATCTAAAGTATGTACTGACCAGATTCATTGAGTTGGATTAAAAGCTTACTTTGATAAATAATTGTCTAAAATGGAGCTTAGTTTCATCCCAAATGATGATACTGGCCTCAATTGTATAGTTTCCTCCAACTCTTTCCAACCCTGGACAATATTACCACAAATCAAGGGAAAACTCTGCAAACAGGACTTTTCCTATCAGTGATTAACCAGTCACTAAGTACCTGATCGAATGTCAAGTTGGCAAGTTTTTCATTTGTTATGTCGTCACAATGAATAGTTACAACCATCACCTATAATAGATAATTAATATCTTCTCACAACTCCACTAAAGCTAGAAACATAAACATAACACATTGAAAACTATTGTGTATAAAAATTATGCTAAACACCTTGTGAGTAGGAAGATAAAGATCTTTATTCTCTCTAATAACTTTCTAGATTTGTTGTGAATTGAAAGGAAAAGCTAAGGCAGGAAAAACTCACCTTCTCTTACCAGCAAGTCCACCGGGTGCAATGGAGTTGAAAAATCATTGTCTTAGCATTGAAACCTATACAAAGCAAAGTGTGATAATATTTCGTTTCAATACTTTTTTGGAAAACAACTATACCATAGTAACAATTCATTTCAAGTGAAATCCATTTGCTGTTATGAAAACCAATATTGAGAACTTGCTTGATAGCTTAGGAAGAGTCTCAACTGCAACAACTCTCATTATAGTGCAAAAAGGTACAAAAATTCACACTTTTCCTTCATGCACCAAATCATATTTTTCCAAACCCAGGGGTCAAGAAGTCTTTGATTTTCAATTATGTGGTGCACTTTTATACCATAGTTGTAATGTGTCTATATGTTTTAATATATATGCCCCATATATATTATCATGTTGCAGATGTGCTACGGAGATGCCCCTTCTAGCAGTGCAATCGATGTTCTATTGAATATCAGCTGTGTTACCAATATTAGTCTTTCACAGATTCATCTCAATGGCCTTGTCATTCAAATTCCTGGTGCCTGAACTCAATTCCTGGTTGCTCTTTTACTTTGGTGGGGCTGATAAAATATCATACCTTTTTTGTCTAGATACATGCTATTCAAATCTATTTTTCCCATGTTCCAATAACAAATTATCCATTACAATGCTAGTGCATGTTCCGGCTAGTGTCAGTATCCCTTCTCCTTCATGTAATGGACACATTAAGTATTCCTAAGTTAGCGGTTATTACCATCTGGATAATAAAATTGTCTTTTGTTCTAATTTGAATAGAGTCTTTTGAATTTAACTATTTAAGGGGCATTCATCTTATAGTTGCGACAATAAAAAGAATTTTATATGCTTAATCTTACATAATCATACGTAGCTTAGTCTTGTTGTTGCTAATTAATCATACGTAATATGAGGTCACTCCTCTATCCGATTGCAAATACATTTAATTTATATTTATACTCGTAATGTGTTGATCTGAAAATTGATAATAAAATTTTACAAAGTAATTTTTCATTTATATTTATACTCGTAATGTGTTGATCTCAAATTTGATAATAACTTTTTACATCGTATTGTTTATTCATGTTTCTTTGTGGCATCATTTACATAGAAAGCTAGATAACTAATATAGACTTGCACCATGATTATCTATCGACGTACCCCTTGCACCTCCTTCGGGTGCAAGTGCTAGTCATATTGAACTTAGGATTGAGTTTATTCCAACCGGTTTTGAACCTTATGTCTTCTATTTCTTTTTAATCGATGTTTTTTCTTTCAAACATTTTTCAAGTTTAATAAAACCAATACCAGTCAACATGAATTTAAATAATTATTGTGTAAACATAGCTAATCCTACGAGCCTCTTGACTTTCATTTTGGTTGATCTCTTGAGTGCTTCTGTTCCTACAAAGAATGTCATAGTTTGACGGTTTCTATAAAATACAAAACTCGTCACTATATAGAAGATTTTGACCCTTAAACTACGCATAATTTTATTGGCCTGACATATGTTTTCAACATAGTTTGAGTCACTCATGGTTTGAACTTGTTCAAAAGAGGAGTTTGTTTTATTTTTATTATAAACTAGTAAGTATAAATATAACCCCATATTTGAATATTGTGACTCTGGCAACCTAGGCTTGGGGTTATTCTCTTTAAATGTTCCTTTACTTTTGTTTGTGTAAGATTATATTAAATTGTTGATTGTGATTTAAATACCAGATTGAGTATTGGAATTGTTTATTTTATTTTCTATTGAAGATCGTATAGATACACTTGAAATTTTATTTGTGAAATGAAGAAAATTGTATGAAAAGTAAATTTAATATATATTGTTATTAAACCTAACTGTATTAGTGTAATTGATTTACTCTTTTGATTGATGAATTCATTTTCTTGATATTGTGTATAAATGGGAAGGGTGTTGAATGTGGAATAACCAGGGAAGGGTAAAAATGTATTTTATTACCTACCAGTAGAAGTTTGGTACCTCAATGCTTTGGCCAAATCTATATGTGCATATGTTTCCATTAATATGTTGGTTTTTGTTTCATTTCTTTGCCACATCTGTGGCTAGTTCTACTTAGACATATGTGTAAAGTAGTTAGTTTCACAATTGTACTAGATTTCATTTGATCCACCAGTTCCAGGTTGCTAGTCTTCTTGGGAAGGGTCGGTGCGCTCTCATGTCAGGATGAGCCCAGGGGGAGCTAACCACTTTGTGATTTGGCAGAAATAGCACCTGAGCCACACTCCCATCTTGAGATTTGCAGAGGGACAGATGTCTGATGGCTTAGGAGACAGGGATTTGTACATGGATAGTCGTTTGATGGCATTTTGGTACTATGTTTCATATTGACCTTCATGGTCTTATATTTGATGTATATACATTGATGTATGTTGTACTTTCATGATGTATTGATGCACAAAATGTAGGTCTACATCTTTATTGTATTTGGATTCTTATCATTATAATATGGATAGAATTGGTTTGTTCGACACCCTTTGATTGTATTTTTAGCCATGTTTATTTCTTATTCGACAAGTTGGTCGAAGCCTTGTATTTATCACCATGGATTAATTGGAATTTTTTAAAGTTGACTAGTCTTAAGAGGTTTTCGACATGATTTTCTTTGCGACTTTCCAAACTTTTAGCTCTATGTTTATGTGGCATCTTTATGAGAATTTGAGTCTTTACATGTGGTATCAGAGGTGAGTTTAAAGTATAGGGCCTTGGTCTACTATTTCTAATTTGCATACTTATGCTTGGTGTAGGATTTAATCACTCACCATTAATACTAGAAACAGTAACAAGGCTGGAACTAGCAATGAGCAGAATGATGAGCCAAATCAAAGGCTAGATCATATATTAGCCTTCTTGACTCAATAGGGGAACCTCTTGCAACAACATGGTGATCATATGGATCATCTTGAGTAGGATTTGAGGGGTAGCAATAAAAAGGAAGAACATAGGAAACAGGAAGAGGATCATAGACTAGAGGCTTAAAGGAAGCAAGAGGAGGATAGGAGGAATGAGGAACAACTCAAAAGACAAACTAATCATAGGGATGTATAAGTAGCTAATAATAGGGGTAGAATTGCAGAAGAGCTTAGAAAAGACCTCAAGAAGGTTGTTCCTCCTACTTTTAATGGTAAAACTATTGATGATGATGCTGAGACTTGGATTATTTCCATGGATAAATATTTCCATGTTTGTAATCTTTCATGTGAATCTAGGGCTATGTGGGGTGCCTTCTAGTTGACTGGTGAATATGTCACATAGTGGAATAATGAAATGGAAGAGAAAAGATTACATCGTGGAGATATTACATGGGAAGCCTTCTTGCAACTTGTTTTCAAGAGGTGATTGTTAGTAATAACTGAGAGGGGGGGTGAATCAGTGGCCTCAAAAATTTATCCTTGAAACTTAACCACCAATCAATAAATCTCATATTATTATGTCCCTACAAGATGCATGCCATGAAATACTAATAATTATTAACTGTCTGTCGGTTTTCTCTGTCAATCCTTATTCTTTCTTGATTACCGATAAGCAGTATAACTATTTACTGAAACTCAGTTAAAGGAAAAACCACTGGGACCGGTACCCCAAATTTTCACTCTTCTGAAGTGAGCCCTGTTAGGAGCGAACCCTGTTAAAGGTTACAAACACACTGTTAAGTGTGACCTTGTTAGAGGATTTTATACATAGAGCTTGTCACTTAGTATCAGGAATCTATTGCTACCATCCTTGAATTAGCCTCCTTCTTAGATTGTCAATAGGTATCGGGAAAGTCCAATGCTACTTTCATGAATCAACCTTTTTGGCACTCTTTGAGATGTACCTCAATAAGTAGAAGATTGTTAAGTCCTGCTCGGTTAAGAGACTTGATGTTTCAATGGTTAAACTGAAACACTATGACCTATTCATATTGCAACTTGAATTGTAGATTTTTAGATCTATTTAAGTACATTACCTCTCTAACCAATGTATCAATTCAATCCTTTGTGCTCCACACTTTCTGCTCTGTGATGCTGTGCTCACTCTTCGTCGGTGTCTACAGAATTCCTTAGCTCTTCCTTCAGCTTGTTTGATCAACACTGCATGAAGTTGTTCTTCATCAGTTTCTCTTCAGCATCCTCTTTCTATTCACTCCCCTTAATCCCATTCGTAAATGAATTAAGCTTGTCTCTTATATAGACATAATAATAATTGTTTCTTGGTTCTTGATTCTTAGCGTGATAAACAATCCAGCCAATTAGATTTAAAGAATAACTCATGATTTGTCTCGTAGATATCTTCTTGCCAACTGTACAAATCATCTTTAAATCAATCACTTATCTCTGGTCGAATAAAACAAAGTAGACAACCAGTTAAGTCTATTTTTAGCTCTGTCAGCTAGATATTTTGTCATTTTTTGAACTCTTTGTTCTGTTGGTCACCACTGTAGTTAGTTGTCGATGACATCTGACTGATCCATCGGTGAGAATCTAGTTAGCTTCGTGATCTCCATCCGTTGGGCATCATTGGAATTTTACTCATCAGGAAACTTTGTATCTTTGGTTGTCGGGCAACCTTCTGACTTTTCTCGTCGGGCATTCTGTGGTTTTTCTTCGTCGGGCAACACTATGCTTCTGATCGTCGGGTATCACTGTGATTGTTCTTCTTTTCTCTGTCTGACGGTGTGCACTCTGTCAGTGTTGTTTGTCACTTAGTGAATACTTGACTTTTATGCATTGCTGAAAGCATAACTTTGGTTCCTTTGGTTCTCTGAAATCTTTGGCATTATGTACATGACCGTACAAATGATATCAAGTTGACATCAATGACAATATAGTACATTAACTGATTTAATACCCTGCATTATCTTCAACTTAACATTATCAAACATTCAATCAGTTACATGTCATCAATCTCTCCCTTTGGCATTGATGACAACATACTATATTATCACACTATACTATTTCTAATACAATATGAAATACAACAGTTGAGATTCATCAAACTACCAATCTTCTTGTTGTTAACCGATAAATGTCTGACCATCGATAAGCTCTGTTTTATCTTAGATTTGATTCTTGCAGCTCTCTGTCTTCTGATGTGTTGTGTTCTCTCCTTGTGTCAATTTTCTCTCCTTTGACTGTTCTTCTCTTTTGATGTCTTTTTCTCTTGTCAGCAATTCTCCCTTTATATAATCTTTCCATACAGTTTCTCTCCCTAAGGATATAATCTCTCCCTATTGGATTAATGTGATAATGGATAATCTCTCTTCCTTTCTAGAAGGATGTGATAATATGGATAATCTCTATCCCTTTGACAACAATGCCAAACAAATATCTGACATTAATGTCAAACAATCATTTCTCTCCATCCATAATATATTCCTTGAATTTCCCTTATCCATCAGCAATACAACAATATGCTCTAGTGCTCGGTGATGATATGTACCTGCCTATATATAGATGTATCCTTGAAGTTCATCTCTTTGCTTGCATCAACATTAATGATATTTTGATAATATGTAGGTTGATGCAGCCTTCTACTCATTTTACTGACTGGTAGACAAGGGTTTGACCCCTAGTCTCTTTCTAAAGTACTCAAATGCATCCTTGGGTAGTGGCTTGGTGAAGATATCAGCTATTTGTTCTTTGGATTGCACATACTCAAGTGTCACCTCCTTTGCTTGAACTTGTTCTCTCAAATAATGATACTTGATGGCAATGTTTTTAGTCTTAGCATGCATGACTGGATTCTTGGAAATATTTATTGCACTGGTGTTATCACAATATATAATTATTGGTTCTAGGATCTTCATATGCATACCTTCTAGTAACTGTTTGATCTATGCAATATTTGAGCAATTTATAGTAGCAGCAACATACTCTGCTTCTGCAGTAGACTGGGAGATGCATCCTTGCTTCTTGCTAATCCATGTGACAAGTCTGTCACCCATAAAGAATTCTCCTCCAGTTGTGCTCTTCCGGTCATCAATATTTCCAGCCCAATCAACGTCGGTAAACACCTTAAGTTCAATTTTTCCTTCTCTTCTATACCATAAGACATATTCCTCAGTATTCTTCAGATATCTTAAAATTCTTTTCACAGCAGTCATATGTGATTCCCTGGGGTTAGTAGAAAATCTAGAAATAATTCCTACTGCATGTGCAATATCTGGTCTAGTGTGTACAACATACATGAGTTTTCCAATCATTGATCTGTACAAAGTTTGATTTACCTCTGATGTCTTGTCCTCCTTTGTCAACTTACATCTAGTAGCC
>MU225642.1:735785-754247 GCA_018584345.1 Thuja plicata
AGCCTTGCTTTTGGTGGAATACCCTAGAAAGATACCTTCATCACTCTTGGCATCAAGCTTTCCATTTCTATCATCCTTTAAGATATAACATTGACTACCAAAGATTTTGAAGTAACTTACATTGGGTATTTTACCATACCATAGCTCATAGGGTGTTTCTTTGTGTCCTTCAATTGTACTCTATTTAATGTGTAGACAGCAGTACTGACAGCTTCCCTCCAGAAGATTTGGGTGATGCCTTTCTCTATCATCAGTGTTCTAGCACAATCAACTATGGATTTGCTCCTTCTCTCAGTAATCTCATTTTGTTGTGGTGTTCTTAGTGCAGAAACCTTTCTTTTTATACCATGCTCATTGCAGAAATTAGTGAATTCATCTGATATAAACTCTCCTCCTCTATCTGATATCAAGCATTTCAAATCCTTACCACTTTGTTTCTCTACCATAGCCTTATACCATTTAAACATCTTGAATGCTTCAGATTTATCTTTTAGAAACATAATTGTCATCATTTTAGAGTAATCATCAACAAAGAGAATAAAATATCTATCTCCATAATAACTCTTTGTCCTCATTGGTCCACATAGATCAGTATGAAATAATTCTAGAATATCATCAGATGTATGGGTTTTACTTTTGAAACTAGACTTTGTCATCTTATCTTTTTGACAATTCTTTCCCATGATGTTATCGGGCTTTGATCACATCGCCGATAAGCCTCTTACATTTCTCCTTCTACTTATTTTTATCATGTTGTCAAAATTCACATGATACAATCTTTTGTGCCACAACCATATGTCTTCGTTTCTAGTCATTAAGCAAGTGGTGTTAGTATCATTCAGATAGAATAAGTTACCTTTTGTCTGTTCATCGGTACCAATCAATCTTCCTGATTCATTGAAGATCTTTGCCTTCTTATTCTCAAATGCTACTCTGTGACCTGAATTATTCAGCCAAGAAACACTCAACAGATTATAATTCAATCCTTTTACCCAATAAGCATTTTTACATTTAATCAGGTTATTCAACATTATAGTTCCTTTACCTTCAATTGGACAAGGTGTATCATTACCCATTCTTACAGTACCACCATTATAATACTCAAAAGTGTTAAACTTTTCTTTGTCACCAGTCATGTGGTGAGTGCAACCACTATCTATAATCCAGATGTCATTCTTGCTAACCTTAGATATGCGTGCACTTTCTACATACCTTTCATCTTCATATGAATCATCTTTCACAGCCACAAACACCCTCTCAATGTCTTCATCAGGTTCGGTGTTAGTATCTTCATCTTTGCAAGCAGCTAGGTAGCTGGCTTTCTTGCCTTTGTCCTTGTAGTCTCGGGTATCTCTTCTTTCTGATTGTCAGTAACTTATGTAATCTTTGTTATCACCTCTGTTAGATTTCTTCTCAAAAGATCTCTCATTAACTCTGTCATCTTTTCTTCTGTTAGGACATCTTGTAGCAAAGTGTCCAATCTCTTTACAATTAAAGCATACAAATGGTAAGTTTCTTTTGTATTTATCTTTGCCTCTCTGCATTCTTCTAGCCATAAGTGCTTCTATTTCATCTAGATCTTCTTCTTCACTTTCACTTTCACTATCTCTTCTAGATGTGTGTCTATGCTTGATTTGCTTATTCTCATAGAAGATTTAAATGCAGACTTTAAGTTTGGTAAGACACTATTATCAAAGTTATTCATCTCAAATGAAATCAGTCTACCAATTAAACTATCAAGAGTAACTATATTGTTTTCTACTGCTCTCATTTCTTGAATGGCAAAAAATCTAATAGCATATACAAGCAATAATGTTCTTAAGATTTTACTTACCATCATCTCCTCTTCAAGTGTACCTCCAACTCCTTGTATAGCATTGACTACTTCTTTGATTATTGTGCTATACTGTGTGATGTTTTCTCCTTCTTTCATTCTGAGATCATCAAACTTTCCTCTAAGGCTTTCTACCTTGGCTCTCAGAACATTTGTATCACCTCCATGTACAAGATTCAGTTTGTCCCACATCTTTTTTACAGTTTTGCAATCTTTGACATCTTCAAATTTAGCATCAGAGAGTGAGGAAGAAAGCTCTATGACCATGCAGTTGTGCTCATGCTTCTCTCTCAAATGATCTACTGTTAATGCTCCTGTGGGCAACACATATTCGGTATCTAGGAGTTGAGTAACATCATTACCAATACCTAATAAGTGGAGTCTTATCCTTCTTTGCCATGAAGCAAAGTTATCTTTGTTCAACTTGGGCACATCTTGTATGTTCATCTTGTGATCTTGACTTAGGTCTTGAAACCTTCCTTTCTAAGAACACAAGCTCTGATACCAATTGTTAGTAATAACTGAGAGGGGGGGAGTGAATCAGTGGCCTCAAAAATTTATCCTTGAAACTTAGCCACCAATCAATAAATCTCATATTATTATGTCCCTACAAGATGCATGCCATGAAATACTAATAATGATTAACTGTCTGTCAGTTTTCTCTGTCAATCTTTATTCTTTCTTGATTACCGATAAGCAGTATAACTATTTACCGAAACTCAGTAAATAAGCAAAGTATACCGATCAATCTAGAGTTAGCTATTTAAGATGCAAAATAGTAAGAACTAAATCATACACACATAACACATGAATTCTAACGTGGAAACCCTGTTAAGGGAAAAACCACTAGGACCGGTACCCCAAATTTTCACTCTTCTGAAGTGAGCCCTGTTAGGAGCCAACCCTGTTAAAGGTTATAAACACACTGTTAAGTGTGACCTTGTTAGAGGATTTATACAGAGAGGTTATCACTTAGTATCGGGCATCTATTGCTACCATTCTTGAATCAACCTCCTTCTTAGATTGTCAATAGGTATCGGACAAGTCCAATGCTACTTTCATGAATCAACCTTTTTGGCACTCCTTGAGATGTACCTCAATATATAGAAAACTGTTAAGTCTTGCTCGGTTAAGAGACTTGATGCTTCAATGGTCAAACTGAAACACTATGACCTGTTCATATTGCAACTTGAATTGCAAATTTTCAGATCTATTTAAGTACATTACCTCTCTGACCAATGTATCAATTCAATCCTTTGTGCTCCACACTTTTTGTTCTGTGATGTTGTGCTTACTGTTCATCGGTGTCTACAGAATTCCTTAGCTCTTCCTTCAGCTTGTTTGATTAGCACTGCATGAAGTTGTTCTTCATCAGTTTCCCTTCAGCATCCTATTTCTATTCACTCCCCTTAATCTCATTCGTAAATGAATTAAGCTTGTCTCTTATATAGACATAATATTCATTGTTTCTTGGTTCTTGATTCTTGGCGTGATAAACAATCTATCCAATTAGATTTAAAGCATAACTCCTAATTTGTCTCGTAGATATCTTCTTGCCAACTGTATAAATCATCTTTAAATCAATCACTTATCTCTGGTCGAATAAAACAAAGTAGACAACCAGTTAAGTCTATTTTTAGCTCTGTCAGCTAGATATTTTGTCATTTTCTGAACTCTTTGTTCTATCGGTCACCACTGCAGTTAGTTGTTGGTGACAACTGACTGATTCGTCGGTGAGACTCCAGTTAGCTTCGTGATCTCCGTCCGTTGGGCATCATTGGAATTTTACTCGTCGGGAAACTCTGTATCTTTGGTCGTCGGGCAACCTTCTGACTTTTCTCGTCGGGCATTCTATGGTTTTGCTTCATCGGGAAACACTATGCTTCTGATTGTCGGGTATCACTATGACTGTTCTTATTTTCTCTGTCCGACAGTGTGCACTCCGTCGATGTTGTTTGTCACGTAGTGAATACTTGACTTTGATGCATTGTTGAAAGCATAACTTTGTTTACTTTGGTTCTCTAAAGTCTTTGGCATTATGTACATGACCGTACAGATGATATCAAGTTGACATCAATGACAATACAGTACATTAACTGATTTAATGCCCTGCATTATCTTCAACTTAACATTATCAAACATTCAATCAATTACATGTCATCAGTGGTTACTGTGCAATTATTCTTTGGCTGATAGGTGGTTGAGTTTAAGAATTTGATTCAGGGTGTCCTAACTATTACACAGTATCATGAGAGGCTATGTCACTTGGTAAAGTATGTTCCTCATTACCAATAGGAAGATAAATTTAGAAATCGCAAGTTCATTCTAGGATTTCATCCTGAAATAGGTTCGGAAGTTGATATGCATGAACGTGAAAGGATGTATTTCACTTTTAGGAAGGCCTTTAGACTGGAACAAAAATTGCAGCAGATGCCTGCAGTAAGAACAAATATTTCCCAAGGTTTCAAGAGGAAATTGCAGGACAATAAACATAAATATGGTGGACATCAATAGGTTCAAAACATGAGAGGCAAAGGTCGAGGGAGTTCTAGAATGAATTCCAACAGTAACACTCAGAACCAGAATAGGGGTAACAACAAGAATGGTAATACTAGGAATGACAAAAGGAGGAACAAACCTGAGGGAAGACAAGGACCCTGAGATGGTTGTTTTACATGTGGAGATGATCACTATGCTATCTCATGTCCTCATTGTACCACCTACAGAGATGGGAAAGGTCCACATACATAGCATCAGATTCATGCAATTGTTGATCACATGCAGGCTGATCTTCAGGCTACTCCTATTCAGTTGTCTGGTAATCTTTTTTTTCATAATGCTTCCATATTGATAGATACTAGAGCTACTGAATGTTTTGTAGATCCTAGAGTTGTATCTAGATTACCTATTAGAGAATGATATATGGTTGAGCCATGGATAGTAGATTATGGAAATAGGGCAGAGCGTAGGGTGGAGCAGTGTTTAGCTTGCAGCGAGTTGTAACTCACAAGTTTTATGAAGCAAATAAACCTTTATGTAGTCTCATTGGGTTCCTATGATGTCATTTTGGGAATCAATTAGTTAACTGAACATAAGGCAATTATAAATTGAAGAGACAAATCAGTTGAATGCCTTGATGATGTAGGGAAACCTGCAATAGTTATGGGTGTGAAAAGGCCCATCAAGCTTAGATAGATTTCTGCCAGGAAACTGGCAAAGGAAAAGAGGAAGAGGTGCATGATGTATGTGGCATATGTTAAGGATCTTGACACACCTGTCTGTTTAGATGATTATCCTATATTATAGGAGTTCTAGGATGTCTTTCTGAAGGAATTACCTAAATTACCTCCGAAGAGGGAGTTTGATTTCTCCATTGACCTAATGCCTTTAATTGAGCCACAATCCAAGGCTCCATACATAATGACTACCACATAAATGTATGAATTGAAGGTGAAATTACAAGAACTTTTGGATAAAGGGTTCATACGCCCTAGTGTATCACCATGGGGAGCCCCAGTGATTTTTGTTAAGAAGAAGGATGGTACCTTACAATTGTGTATTGATTATAGAATTCTTAATAAGGTAACCATTAAGAATAGATACCCTCTCCCTCGGATAGATGAATTATTTGATCAGATGAAGGGAGAAACTATGTTCTCTAAGATTGATTTGAGATCTAGATATCATTAGCTTTGGATCAAGGAGGAAGACATATCTATAACTGCATTCAGGACAAGGTATGAGCATTATGAATTTTTTGTCCTACCTTTTGGTTTGACAAATGCTCCTATAACATTTATGAATTTGATGAACAATGTGTTCAAATATTTTCTAGATAAGTTTATGGAGATTTTTATTGATGATATATTGATTTATTCCAAGAATATGGAGGAGCATGAAGAGCACTCACACATAGTCTTACAACGTCTGAGAGACAAGAGAATTTATGGTAAGCTATAGAAGTGTTCTTTCTATCAGAAAGAAATTGATTATTTGGGCCACATCATCTCTACAGATGGAATCACAGTAGACTCTGCTAAGATTAAAGCTATTCTTGAATGGCTAGCTCCACAGAATGTGAGTGAAGTCAAAAGCTTCATGGGACTTGTTGGATATTATAGGAAACTCGTGGAGGGATTCTACAAAATTGAAGCTCCTATTACATCCCTTCAAAGGAAAGGGAAAGTATACGAGTGGACATATGTATGTGAGAGAGCTTTCCAGTTGTTGAAACATAAACTCTCATCCGCTCCTATTGATCATACTTGATCCAAACAGGTAGTTCATAATGATTATAGATGCTTCAAGTGAAGGTCTTGGAGGTGTACTGATGCAGAATGGCAAAGTAGTGGCTTATGAATCATGAAATTTGAAACAATATGAGATAAACTATGTACCACACAATTTAGAGTTGCTTTGATTGTCCATGCCTTATTGATGGGGAGACATTACCTTTTGGTTAAGCCTTTTGAGCTAAAAATGGATCACGTGGGACTAAGGTATATCTTCACACAACCTAACCTCAATGCCATACAAAGATGATGGTTAGAGTTTCTAAGAGAGTATGACTTTGGCATTGAGTACATTAAGGGAAAGGAGAATAGAGTGGCAGATGATCTTAGTAGGAGGAGACACATTATTGCTATCTCTACTTCTAGGATACGCCTGAGAGAGCACGTGTTGCAGAATCTTCCTGGTGATGACCATTATGAGGTGGTCAAATTAGCTTTGCACACTTATCTATCTGATTACCATTTTGATGGATATACTTTTGATGATGATGGTATTATGAGATACCAGAACAAGATTTATATTCCTAACCAAGCAGGGTTGAGGAAGGTGGTACTATAGGAGATGTATTGCACTCCAATTTTAGGTCATCCAGGGGTAAACAAGATGATTTTCAATTTGTAGTCACTTTACTTTTGGCCAGGGCTTCAGCGTGACGTGACAACTTACATAGCCCAGTGTTTAGAATGCCAGCAAGTCAAGGCTGAGCATGTCCACCCAACAAGACTTTTATACCCACATGATATTTTGGAATACAAATGACAACTCATCAGCATGGATTTCATCTAGGGATTACCCATGACATGACTTAGGCATGATGTCATTTTGGTTGTAGTTGATAAACTAACCAAGGTAGCTCACTTCATTCCAGGAAGTTTGAGAGATGGATCATTGGCCTTAGCCAATAAGTTTATTCAGGAGATTTTCAGATTGCATGGTGTGCTAGAGACTATTATATCCGACAGAGATACACGGATGACATCTAGGTTTTGGACAACCTTGAATTCTTCCTTGGGTACACGTTTGAAATTTTGTATAGCCTATCATCCTTAGACGTTTGAAATTGTAGGTTGTCTTCAATTTGGAAGAGTGATTTCTAGCCCTATTCTGTGATCTATGCTTACAAAATTTCCTACCCAGTGTGTTTGATGACAGAGCATTCAAGTAGGTGAGCTATCCACATCAACAAAAAATATATGTAACTTGTTTGTTTTTGTTTTCAGAGTTAGTGGTGTGGTTCTAGTTCAAGTTTTATTTTGTTATTCAAGTGCACCATTGTCAATCTGATTTTAAATTTGAGATGGACAATAGGCTATGTAATGCTAAATTATATTTAATTTCTTATATTACAAGTTCATGAAGAGGAAGAAATAAGACAATTGGAAGAATAAATACAAAAAATAATAATTATAATTTCCAAGCTACATAAAGAAATTATAATTTCCAAAAGTAGAATGAAAACCAAGAGGTGCACAGGTGAATCGAGTGTGAAAGGAGACTTTAAAGAATAATAAAATTATATTGTTGGAGGAAATGAAGGGACAAAAAAACTGAAAAATCATTCTATATGAATGTTGTGTTTAAAGGTGAACATTTGCGCAAGAGAAGAAATAGATTTTGGGGGAAATATAAAAGACTATGAAATGTGGAGTTTAGCACACGGAAAAAGAGCCATTGCATGGAGTCAACAAGGAGTCATTCTCCAAACATGAAGACTTGATTAGGATAGACGGTTGTGTACGAGAGAGAAGAGCGAGCGACTTCAACAATACACACTAACAACTAACTTCTAGGCTAAAAGTATTAAATAGTCAAAGGTGACTAACTTTTTCTAGGCAATTAATTTGTTCTTTAGTGTGTGTTGTTTAAGGGCACCTAGAGAAGAGGGTGAAAAGGCTACGCCAAGGAGAGATAAAACAAGGCCAAAATAGAGACAAAACTGCTATTGCATGGGAATAGAAGAATCTAACATAGGGTGTAGAAATCAATTTGAATCAACATAAGAGAGATGTGCTAGTTCAGCCAAGTAAAGAATGAATAATGTGAAAAAAGGAGCACAAAATTGATATGGTATACACAGGGATTCTTTGGGAACAAAAAGGGCATGGAATGTTTTTTATTTGTAATAAATTTTGTGGCAATTTTAATTTTAAAAAAATGAATTCATCTTAGTTTGGGAAGACTCGAGAACTTTGTTCTAAATCATTATTGGTACACTCATATTGCATGATTATTGGGGCACTTGTGTGTAAGTACCATTTTTTTTGGTAGTTGTACAGTTATAGTTGCATCTTTGAGTAGGTATCAAACGACACTTTGAAATGACCACTTTTTTACCCTTGTGCATATAACGGATGCCACAGTGTGTGTTGTTACTACCCAAAAGTAAGAACAATAGCTATAACAATTAAGTCACATACAAAGAGATAAAAAGAAACTATCAAAATTCAATATATTGTTTAAAATTTATGAATACATAAAATTAACTATAACAATTACTAATACGCTTCCCCTATATAAAATTTGTATATATATTTTCTATTTAATTTAATTTTTCCTTTTAATATATACATGAATTAAAACTTCATTGTGAGCCTACTAAAAATTATTAGAAAAGATATTTGAGAATATAATAACTATATGTGTAGATTAAATAAAAGAGTTGGAAAGCAATAGAGAAGGATGAAGGAGGAGAGGTGGAAAGAGCAGAGGGCAACAAGCATTCTTGACCTCACAAACTCATTTTCCCCTTCGTCCCATATTTTCAGGAGACATTGACAGCAAAGGGAGTCCGGACGGTGTGGGCCCCATCTTCCCAAATAATGGAGCCGAAGGCATAACCCTTTGTGGTGGCTTGCGTGGCAGTGAAAGCGACGTGGAAAGTGGCTTTGGCGGCCGTGGGCGAGAAAACAAGTTTGTTAGGCAACACAGTCACGTCTAATCCACGTGGCGAAATGACTTTGAGCAGGTACACGGCGTCTGAGTTGGATCCGACGTTGGTGGCTGTCCTACTCACCGATGACGTGGCGGTAAGGTTGGCAATGGCGATGGTCGGGTAATTGATGTTGCTGACCAATTGGGGGCGTGACTCAGCGGGGCACTTTGAGAAGGAGCCGTTGCTGCTGCTGCTGCCGCCCGCCATGGAGTCGATATCTGATTGCTTGTACCCCAAATAGCACAGAAACATCACGTAGTCCGCACTCGTGGTGTCGTACACCAGTCCTGGATTCAGTGCTCGGATTGGGTTCATTTCTCCTGCCCCGAAATCGAATGGCGAAGCCCCGATGTTCGAATCGTTCGTAATCGCCTTCCCCTCATTGTTTACACTCGTGGCTGTCATCACATGCATAACAGCCAAAACACATTTGGTTTAATGACAAAGTCATATGGTTCCCACCTTACAAAACAATTCATTACAATTCATTAGAAATAAAATTACATACAAAACAATTCATTAGAAACATTTAAAAGTAAAAAATACATATCTTGTACTTTAGAATTATTTACTTCTATGGCCCATCTGTGTAATTATTAGACGTCTCTTTTCAAGTGTTGATTATTGTTGTTGTTATAATATTGAATTTCTTTCCAGTTGTTTGTTTATTATTATTATTGGTTATTTTCAAACAGATTTGGTCCTCACATTTACCAATTTCAACACGTCTACTTAGGTCCAAGCATCATTTGCTTCAATTGATTTTTGTACGAAACACATTTTGTTCCGTGAATGGTGCATGGGTTTGTACCAGTGATGGACGACGTTTTACACGTCTTGGGTTTCCTTGGGTTTCCCAGCAAATCTTGTTTTTGAATATTATTTTGACAAAATGAACTTTATTTGTTAGGGATTACTTCACACAATCAATCAGTTATTACTTCATCACTATCTTTACCATCAAATAAGTAAAGAAGAATGGGAAGAAAGGTATTGAGATCTTTTGTATGACAAGGGGAGTTAATCAAATAAGTAATTTTTTTAAAGTAGGATATTTATTATAATATTTGGGTCAAATATACATATGCTTTATAACAATTGATTAAAAGATTTGTTCAAAGTGGATTAAATTAGGAAAAGAAGAAAATTTGTTATCAAGCTTCTTAACAACTAGACTGATGAGATTTCCATCTAGCAGATTATCTTCAACTTCTTAGGCATCGAAACCTTTTTATTCTATTCTATTAGCTTGTGTAGTTTTGGATTGTGAACATTTTTCTCAATCAATATTTCATGTCACAAATGTCACAAATTGGAAAACAGGAATTGGTTTCCCTTCTCAAAATTGACTTCTCAATTCCAATTCCATGAGTCAATTCCAATTCCAGGTTCTCAAGTGGAATTGCAGAATAATCATTTTGGACCAAAATTGGAATTGGCCTATACCAATTCACCAATTCCCATTTTCCAATTCCAGATCAATTCCAGCAAACAACTTGATGATGATCATTGAGGGAAGCATTAATAAACAAAAAAAACTTACATAATCTATTCCAGATATCTACAAACTAACAAGAAAAATTAATTATATAAGCTTTCCACATTCCTTAATTTTGTTCTCTGTCGTTTCTAGATTAAAATTGTGTGTCAATTGTTTTATCGGCATTTCGGATCACCCTCCATGACTCATGATGATGATACATTCATGATTTATGTCTCTTTTATCTCTATATACCTCATCTAATAGCAAATCACAAAATATTATTAAAAAACATTAATGCAAAAAAACAGACACAATCTAATCTAGAATTACAAACAAAAAAAAATAAAAAAAATTGTTACCTAAATCCATGTGAGTGCAATAGACAAGAGCAGAAATCTGAAAATTGCAGTGAATGTGTATGATTTGAAGTAAGGAGTGTGTGGAAAGGAAAGTAGAAAAAAAAGTACCTGTAGTGATGAGGGCAGACCTAATGGCAGCGATGCTCCAGGAAGGGTTGACAGATTTGAGAAAAGCAACAGTGCCGCTGACATGAGGACAGGACATGGATGTTCCAGATTCAAACACATAGTACGCGGGCTTTGTGCCACTCGGAACGTCAGCAGACTGGTTGTTTGGAATCCAAGCTGCAAGTATGTTCACACCAGGCGCACTGATATCTGGCTGCACATGTTCCCCAACAGTTTTATCAGTTTCTCTGCAGTTTTGTGACAGAAAAAGTTAACACAAACCTTTGATAGTCTCACCTTGAGTATATTCTCTGTAAGTGGACCAGGACCTCTAGAAGAAAAAAATGCAACCTTGGGAGCAGGTTTATAGCTTGTGATGGTAACAGTTCTAAGAATTGTCGCTACTGGATTGCTGGGACAGAGAAAGAATATGTTCAGAACCCAATACAATGTTCTCAGTCCTTTTGAATTGTGAAGACAATTAATTGTTTGAAGTAGCTCAGAGTGGACTAGTATACCTTGTTGATTTTATGTAGGAGAGAATCTCGTCCCCATCTGCACTACTTACAGCAGATGAAGGAAAAGTGCCGTAGTTTGAAGCCACAGATCTCCCCAAATCGTCCACAACAATCATCCCTCTGCCTTGTGAGCTCTGCACTGCAGCTTTCTTCATTCGTTTAGAGATAGAGTACCCATCTGAACATACAACAATCTTTCCCTTGGCTTTTACAGGGTCCAGAGATCCAGGGTAGCAATTGCTGAGAGAATCCAGAAGAAGGAATATCAAAGTTTTCTTCTAAATCCAATGAATATGACAATCCAAAGTAGAAAAATAACTCAAAATACAGAGCATCTTACACAGGGAAGTCATAAAACTTGGATTTTGAGCACAAAATCCACCATTACCTTGCATCATCACTGGAGCTCACATTGGAAGGAATATCTCCTGCAAAGACAAGAGGGTACATGGCGGAACGGCTAAGATTGGAAAAATTGATGGCTTCCCCCTGAACAAACATCATACAGAGGATGGATTAGTTCCTGTAAGTGCAAACCTCGACTAAAATTTATGAATTCACAAAAACAGGGGAGGTTGAATTCTGGCGCTCTCACTTTGAATACTTTCCCATTTCCCAAAACTATGTCAGATTGAAAATCTCTGTCAATTGTAGTTGCAGCCACCGTCATAATCCAGGGAGCGGTATTAACAATGGAGTATGAATCAGGGCCATCATTTCCTGCTGAACAGACCACCAGTATCCCTTTCTGAGCAGCGTGGAATGCTCCAATGGCGATGGGATCGTTGGGGAAATCCAATTGGAAAACTGAAGCGGATCCGAGTGAAACAGATATAACATCAACTCCGTCATTAATGGCGTCATCTAGCCCGGCAAGAATGTCAGAGCCGAGACATCCTTCGTCAGAGCAGACTTTGTAAACTGCAATTCTGGAAGAGGGAGATCCGCCTTTTGCAGTTCCGGAGGCAAGTCCGTAATAATCAACGTGGTCGACAACGGATCCTCCTGCGGTGGATGCCGTGTGAGTTCCATGGCCTTGGGAATCCCGGGCGGAGCTGCTCCCCTTGTAGAAGCGTGCGCCTATGATTTTCCTGCTCAATACTTATCTGTATGAGCAAACAAATGTCTTCTTTCCTTTATATTCAGTCGGTGGAATATCCATACCTATTGCATTTAAAGTCCTGTCCTCCCATGCATTCGCCCTTCCACCGAGATGGAACTGCTCCAATCCCGCCATCGCTGAAACTCTCCGATTCAGGCCATATGCCTGATTTATGTTTATCCATTGCAAACTAGAATTAAATAGCCGATTTCTTCTCTGTCAAACAGATCTATGAAGCTTTAAAAATGATCACAGAGCAGAGGACAACGAAGAAAAAAACATTACAAACCAAAACTGGGCTCATATTGAACAGTATAAACAACAGAATACAGAATGGTTTGAGAATTCAAACCGTGCAAGAACGAAGGAGAAAGGAAAAGAATTGCATCTGACTCAAATCATGGTGTAAACAACGAAGATAAAAACATTACAAACCAATGGGCCTCAGCCTCATATTGAACATTATAAATAAAAGAATACAGAATGGTATGAATTTTCAAACTGTACAAGAACGAAGCAGAAAATAAAAGAATTCCATCTGACTCAAAATCCTTCAAACATGGTATAAAGCTGATACATTAGAGATGAGCACAAGTCCAGAGTTTTCATTATCCAATACTAAGTACAATTAAGCAAGAAAATCCACCTAGTTTTCCTTCATATTCTGTAGAATACTATGGTGGTTTTAAGAAAAAATTGCTTGTGCACTTCTTTGCCCTAACCCACTACTTATTCATCCCCGCTGCTTTCATTAGTAAAAAGTTTGCATGGAGTTCCAGCTTGGTTCGCAATGTTTTCAAGTTTTAAATTTTTTGTCAAAAAATTTGACGATACAGTTTTTTTGGGGGCCCGGACAGAATCCAATTTTGGAAACATTGTTTTGTGCAGATTATGAGAATGAAAAAGGTTTGTATAAGCTCTAGTAGTATTGATTATTATTGCTATTTCTCTGCAAGAACTGGAATTGCTTTTTAATAGGGTCTGGAATTGCTTTAATTGGGGTTGTGCCGCTTCTTTGCCCTGACCCACCATTTATTCATCTCTGCTTCTTTCATAATTAAAGAGATTGGAGCTCCAACTTGGGTTACCTGACATTAGGATCGTTTGCAATGGTTTCAAGATTTAATCAATAAATTTGCACATTACAGGAGTGAAAAAATCTTGTATAAGCTATAGTTCTATCAACTATTATTGCTATTTTTCTGCAAGAACTGGAATTGCCTTAAATGGGGCTTGGACCACTACCTGGAGCTCAGAAAAAGTCCCACTTTAACCATTAATGATTTGAAAGGGAAGGTAAGAAATCTAATACTTAAATCCTAGGGCAAAAACAGCCGCCGAAATGAAAACAATTAATATTTTGTGCAGAAAACAGGGACTGTTAATCAATAAATTGATGTGGGCCAGAGTATCCAGAAACAGGGAACATTTAACACAGAGAAATCCTTTCATAAAACAAAGGGCAATACATGTTAAGACCTGTATCAAGCATGCCGATGATTGTATCAGAAGAAACAGTATAAGAGGGAGCTGACACGCCAGACTCAGTCTGCAGGAAGTCCCATGAGTGGGTTGTGTGGAGCTCAAACACTGGATCAGGGAAAACGGACACCACTCCAGGTTTCCCTGCCAAAATCAGTACGGACCTCTTCAAATTATGGCTTATTCCATCTTATTCTACATGTATAGACAAATTAGAGCAGGTGTGAAAGCATACCAGAAATGGCAGCAGCTACCTCCTTGGACATAAGTGCAGAGAATCCTGTGAAAGCATGGGTATAGCTATAAACAAGAGACATCTGTGCATCATCCTCACTACATGACATTTGCCACCATCATCAATACATTACTAAATTAACACTTGATTTTCCCACCATTAAAACCAAAAACAGTGTTATAGCTGTACAGTACCTTCCCAGGACAGAAGAGAGCAGTTCCACATGGCTAGCTACTATGGATTCCCTTTCTCTTCCATTCTCAGAGCTCCCCATGTAAACAATGTACATCTGACCTCACACAAGCACATATCCATAACTTGTTCAAGCTTCTAAGATGGCATTCAAGTTCAGAATTCATACAAGCAGAGAAGTAGAGCTTACCTGTCCATCCTCTGCATTGGTCTTGCAGAACGGGGGATCTGCAAGTAAGGTGACCATAACAAGAATTATAATTCTGTTAAACATCATCTGAATCTTTTGACACTTCTCAGAGCTTCGTTACAGTTCCTTCCTACAACTAAATTATTCTTCTCCACTGCAATCAGGGTCTGTTTGAGCAAAATAAATACAGATTTGAGCTTTGTCCATGGATGCGTTGGCGACAGTGGGCAGTAGAAAAAAAAAGAAAAAGTGACCAATTTTCTAATGTCTGTGATGATGAGCACTGAGAAGAGGAGGACCCACAGGGAAACGAGTAATTGACAGAGCTCAGGAAGAGGGCCCATTCAATGGAATAACAGCACTGATAAATCCCCTCACAAAACCCGGATAAGCCGGGTGGTGGACACCATTGATGTTTCTTGTTATTTGTTTTTCCCCTCTTATTTCTCTTTTTCAAAAGAAATTATTCTCCTGCATTTTTTATTGCGGAAATTGTTGCCTCTAATTTTATTCCAATCTTATCACAAGGAAAAGGAAACAAGGAATCTTTCTATTAAATTATTATAAATAAATCATTGATCAAGGTGATCAATTGTTTTAGGTTTCTTAATATTATGTGATTTAATAGAATTGAATACTTAATTTTTTGAAGGTTTAAATGGGGATGAGGTCCCTAAGTGATCTATAGCTCAAGTATCTTTAAAAATAAAAATAAAAATTGAATGTTTAAATATAAATGAAGAAGATTTTTTTATGTTTTAATTGATTCTTCAATTAATTAGTTGTTGTTGGAGGTAGGAATACTAATGCACCCATCAAATTTTCTTAGTTAGTAGCAAATCAATTCATGGAAAGCACAATTAATATAGTTTGACAAAAAAATCGATATAAAAATTACTTTATCTATATTTTGATTGGATAATAAATATAAATGAAGAAGATTTTTTATGTTTTAATTGATTCTTCAATTAATTAGTTGTTGTTGGAGGTAGGAATACTAATGCATCCATCAAATTTTCTTAGTTAGTAGCAAATCAACTAGGGAAAGCACAATTAATATAGTTTGACAAAAAAATCGATATAAAAATTACTTTATCTATATTTTGATTGGATAATAAATATAAGTAGTTTTATAAGGATGGCTAAGTTAGTAGATTGATAATACCTTTTCACTATTTAATTTGACTACAAAATAGGTAATAGTGGAGCCAATTATTTCATATAACTTTTTATTCTAATCATTCAAATAGCTTCATTTTGTTTAGTTGGAACTAAATGAACCAATTATAGAAGAGAATTAAAATAAGTTGATTAGTTATTCTATATTTTTTTGTCAAATTTATCTTCAAATATAAAAAAAAATAGCTTATATATGATTCTCATTTCCCCACCATGTCCTTCAATCCACATGCTCATGTGGTCTCTACTCTTACATGAAATGACATTGAAAGAGACATAATATTATGTTTAGATTTTGAATAGAATTATTATGATGTATTTAATTTGGCTACTGCAAGGAGCTATATTGCACATGATTGGAGTGAGATTACAAGCACTATGATTTATGTATTTTAATTTGATATAAAGAATCTTCGAGATTATTTGTGTCAATTTTTGTGTATACTAAATTCTTGAGAATAATTAAAAAATAAAAGGTTATTTTGCAACACATATAACCTCTACAAAGGTGTGTACAATTTTGTAATATATTAGTTGTTGAAAGACTGTATATAATTTAAAAAATAAAAGATTGTTTGTGTAGTGTTGAAAATTGCACACCTCTACAATTTTACACTACACAAAATCTCCATCTAGTTTAGGAAAATATATTTCGTAATCACATTACGATTTTGTCAAATTGTTAAATTTTTAATCAGTTTATAATGAATGTCTACATGATGTGTTAGCATCCCACGAAATGTGTTATCCAACATATTGTTAAAGAGTTACATTTCCTATAATCTGCCAATATAACACCTCTATTGACTAGGTCAAATCTAGCAGACAAACCTAAACCTTCTATATTGGGTAAAATGCCTTCCATTTTAAAAATAAGAAAAGGATTAATCTTTCATTCAAACAATCTCTCTTTCAAGCTCTATCACACACTACTCTTGTGTAACCTAAAGCTTTGGACAACAACATAATTATATATTACACATATTACGAGCTCTTGTATTCATCTTGTCCACTTTTTTAATGGTCCCAATAGGACCATAGGACCAAATATAGGATCTATGGGGTCTAGGATTAAGAAGGGTCTTAGAAGTGTTTAGGCCTATTTGATGAAGCATTTTGATCCTTAAAGGGTCATTGGTTTTGGGTAGGAGTCGGTATAGGACTGCTTAATAAGAGTTTTAAATTCAAAAAATTGAAAATAACAGCTAGATACCATTTTGGTGGGAAATGCAAAAACTTTGTTAATTAGCATTTGTAATGAAGACCATTTGCATTTGATTGGTTGGGGTAGTTGTTTGGAGTCTATTTAAAGCCCTGAGAGGAATTTGTACAAGGAGAAGTATGGATTGTACAACTTGGCAAATTTGAAGAGTAATAAAAAGTTGCATCTTCTGGAAAATTTGAGTTCTTTTCACAATCATTTTGATTTGGATCAGTGTTTTGAGTTTTTTCTTGATTCCAAGTGATTGAATACATTATATATGTGAAATATTGAAGCGTTTGATTGTTTTAATAATCTATTTCGTTCAATTGTTGTGTTGATTGTCACAAAACAATGGTAATTTTCTAAATATTTTGAGAGTTTCAAGAATGTTTGGAGTCATTCTATGAATACATAGCCTCTGATTCTCATAGAATGGAATCCTTGTAACATTTTTAATATGTTAGTATCAATTTAGTTGCAGAATGTGTTGACAAATTTGGTGTACACCGGGGAAGTTGTAGGTTAAAGGCACAAATTGGTGCGACAAGTACTGTAGTAGAAGATCTATCTTAAGGAGGGTGCATTTTTAGGTGAAACTGTCAAAATATAGGTTTAATAAAGGGTGTTTGACCTTTGGTTGGGGTCTAGAAGTGAGGGGAAGTGTCTATACTAGGAAGCCCTAGTTTTTGGGGTAATTTGGTGAGGGTTTTGGGGTTTTCCTATGAAATGAAGTCGTGGAACCAAATGGGTTGAATAATCCTTGTATTTGGGTCATAACACAACTCTACACAAAGCCTCATACTTTGGGGATAAGTATAGCTTGGATTTTCTTTGTAGAGTGAGACCTAATAGGGGCTCTTGGCTAGTAGGTCAAAGAGTGGATCTCTAAATTGGTTTGAAACAAGCATATCTGGTTAATACATATGTTGAAGTTGAGGATAAAGGGTATCTAAAACTACAATTAAGTTGAGGAGTTCTTTGGGAAAAAAAATTATTGCGTTTGTTACCCGTTTTGAGGGCTAGTAGGATTTGTAGGCCTAGAGTGGAGTTATAGAGAAGATCTTGGTGCAGGGTTAAGTAATTTGTTGAGACATTATTAGTTGGACAAAACAAGTCATTGTAAATCATTAGGAACATTGGCTGAGTGTGAGAAGCAATCTTGGTAAGTTGAGAACACTAGGAGAGATTGTAACCAAATCATCATTTTGTGAAGGAAACTTGTCAAACTTGGTCCACCACACTCACCTCTACGTAAATGTGCTCCTACATGCATCTCCTCCATTTTTTCAGTGTAAGAAAACATTTTAGCATTCAAAGGATCACCCTTGGGAATTTTTCAGTAGTTTCTAAG
>MU225642.1:777241-796458 GCA_018584345.1 Thuja plicata
CAATCCCAGAGATGGGGAGATGAACGGTTGAGATCAAAAGGAATAGGAGAGGTCCTCAGTAAACTCCACCTCTTTATTTGGTAAAGAGGAGATAGAGTTTGGTTAACTGAAGAGATAATTATGAGTTGCCTTTGTGAACTGAAGAGGTGGGTGAAGTTACCCATGTGGACTGGAGAGATGTGTGGAGTAACCCATGTGATCTAATTGGAGTTATCTCGTTGAAGATAAATGAATATTTAATTCATTTATTTAATAATTGTTTTCAACATGTGAGATAATTGAGTTCTTTTTGATTAAGAATTGCTTTATTTGATGAAATTAAATTAATTTAATTGGAATAATTTAATTAGTAAGTTTAAATATTAGGATTTAAACTATAGGAAATTGAGTTTAATTAATTAATTAATGGTAATTAATCAATTAAAGCTTAATTATATAATAAAATTAATTATTTAATTAATTTTGGGAATTTGATTAGATGATTTGGGGAATAAATTTAGAAGAAAATAGATGATTAATTAATGATTAAAAACCATTAATTAATAGATGAAAATTAGTGTTTTTAATGTAAAGTTGCAAGCTTGTCCATTTTAGGGTCTCTATAGTTCCCTTTGATGGGAGAGAGAAAGAATCTCTGGATTACAGGCTGGATCCTATTTGAATTTGGAATATCACCTAAGACTGATTTTTATGGTTTTGGGAAAAGGGAAAGACAATAACTGAAACTGAATAAACTAACTAAGAGGGTGATACACCAAATGGATTCAGATATGTCAAAATTATAAACTAGCACCTATAGGACATCCATTACTAAGATCTGCAATAACATTCACTTTACAACACATAGGATGACCTAGAATTCACTATTAGGGTTTGTGCCACTAATGGTAACAATTCTGTCAACAAACATGTAATTTCTGCAAAAGGTTTACTCTTTACAACTTAGAATAGGAATAAGAATTGATTCACTAATCTATTCCAAAAGACACAACACACTTGTATGCAGAAAAGTTGTAAGGACTAATACAAAACTTAGAAAAATGTATGAATAATGTGGCCAACTCTATTATCTTCAAAATCTGCAAAAATGGTTACATGAGAAGGTACAAGGAAAAATGACAAGGAATGTATGCATTCACTTGATCATATTCTGTCTCAATCATGAACTGATGGATACAAAATATAAGGAAAAGATGCAAAGGAACAAAATGCTCACTAATACCTCTTTTTTTCAAAATTTTGAACCCCTAAAACTGATAAAGGGGTTCAACTATATAGGTCCCTCAAGGCCAATTTCAAAAATCTAACTCCCTCCAAAAAGTCTCCTTAAACAGATAGATAACCCTAATTTTAAGGCATAAGTTACGCCCTAAATGTAGCCTCCCTAATGTTGATATCTTTTAAAATATATCTCTTCATAACATATACCAATAACCCTCTCCACCAATATAAAAAATCAAGCCCCTAATGTTGGCATTTAAAATCTACATCTTAATACATAACCAACATATAAAATTATAACCCCCAAAACTATGAACCTTAACCCATGCCAAACACCTATACCATAGCATATAGCTAACCATGCTTAAGGTCGACATGACTAATACAATGCAAAAAATATCTCCCTCCCTGTCATGGCACTTGGAGAGCTTGTCATGGCACTGCAGTTAACAAGGCATTAACTCCTTATGTACTCGATGGACCTCAAATTCCATCAAAGTTGGCATAGGCATTGTTTTTAGTTTTTTCACTTTGTAAATCTGTTGTTTAGGAGAGATGTTAGGGTTTTTCTAAAGCCCTAGCTATTTGTGCCTTCATGCTGAGAATATGGCATTCTTCTAGACTTCTCTGTGTTTGATGCGTAAGATGGAAGTTAGAAACCTTTGTTGAACTCAGGTTCTCCATATAGCAGGTAATAGTGTGAAGTTTTGAGAGAGTTCTAACTCTCTGTATCTGCAGGTTCTGCTTGGAAATTGGAGTCTTATGCCATGAAACATGACACTTCTTCTGTATCTCTGTGAGCTGTTACGAATGTGAATTTATTGTTTGAACTCAGGCTTTGCATATAATGGGTAATGGTGTGAAGTTTTGAACTCGGGTTTCTTAAGTTCATGGCACTTTGAGTCAGCCAAGCTCGAGCTCGATGCATGCTTTGAGTTAGAGTTTCATCAATGTACAATTTTTGCATGAGCTCAGGCTCTTTTCCTACACCGCGGGATCTTTAATAGGAGTTGACTCCTATACTGGAATTGCATGCCATAATACATGGCGTTGTTTTGGGATTTTTCTTAGTTTAACCTGAGATAGCACATGGCAATATCTTTTCATTTTATCTTTATCTTTGCTGACTCCACCATGCATACCATTGCTTTAGAGTGAATCATGGAGAAGCAGAGAACTCAGGTTCTCTCTAACAGTGACTTGTAGTGTAAGAAGGAACTCGAGCTCCATTAGTTTATGACACTTGAGTTAATAGAACTCAGCCTCCATGCATGATCTCAGGCTTAGCTTCAACACTATGGCTTCCTTGCATGAAACCAACAGATAAGTTACTCTCTGAGGCCTCTTTTCGATCTAGGTATCCATGTTTTGTAGAAAATAATTTTGGGTTTTATCTTTTATCTTCTGTTGACTCCATCTTTGCATGTTGCCACCTTTCCTTCAGTTGAACTCAACAGCTGTACCCATGAATGTTGATGAATCTGAATTTAATAATGAATCCATGCATGAGTTACCTGCTGTGATTTTTGAAGGTTGAATTTTGAGATGAATTTGGGCTTCTTTATCGGCTTCAGTCTGACAAAACCGTGGCTTTAAATGAACTTGTTACCATGTGCACCCATATAATTGTTATGTTTTAATGTGGCCTTACCTTATTGAAACCGTTCCATTCTTTATGCATGGTTTCAACACTATACTTGCTAGATGTCTGTATTTTTGTTATACATAATGTTGCCATTGTATGTTTGAATGTGGTTTTAAATGCTATTTTCCATTATGTATGAGCCTTTTACATTGTATGATCTCACTCTACAAAATGATGACAAGAATTACCTTTACACATAGTTACCACCTTCAATGAGAAAGTTACTCGTGGGGTTCAAGCATGGGCTCATGACTCCCATAAGCAATACTAGTGACATGAAGCTCGATACTCAAATATGCATATTTCCTTTTCATACGCACAACTCTGTCATATGCATGCATATTGATTTTTTTTTGAATTTCATACTCTTTTTTCAAACATGAATAACAACATTAATAGTAGTATTTCAATATTTGACAATTTTGTAATCACTGTTATATGATATGCAAAATAGGACTGTTGTTTATCCTCCATTTTTCACAAAACACTGCATTCAAACTTAAATAACAACATGGTCATTACTGTTTATGTACTCTGGTAGCATTAGAAAATAACCTTGTTTGATTAAACATGCATATTTCCTTGTACTTTCTCATGTATAGGCTTTTAACAGTAACATAGCAACACTCATCCCATATAGAACACCGATACTATTTTTCCTGAACTCTTCTTGATTGTTTAACAATATTTAGAATAACACTTCTATGGCATATGCACTTGGTAATAACAAAATGATATTGTTATTTTCTTTTCATTTGAATGAAAACACTGTTATGTAAACATGAACATCAACATTTGGATGCACTATAGACTGATGGTAACATTGTTAACTAAAAGTATGCATTTCCTCAATTGTTTGCTTGAACATCCCTTTTTTATGCAAATTGCTTGTCCTTTGTTTCTTCATTCTTTATTGCAAAAAGGATGTTATTGATATTCTATTTCTCTCTCATTCAAAAAAACTAATCTTTATAATAGCATTATGATGCAATATTACTTGATGATAACAGTGTTTGAATTTGGTACATGCATATCTTCATTTGATACAATGCATTTGACTCTTTTGTATATGCATAAGTCTAAAACTTTGTAACACATTATCATAATCTTACATATGCCTAATCCATTTGACAATATAACAGCAAGTGACATCTTACTTCTGTTGATGCATAATCAACAATCATCTTTTCGGCAGCATCACAATTTACCTTAATTTGTGAAGTAATGAAATATAGTGTTTCCTCATTTGTAATTCATCTCTTTTTTCTGCATCCTCTCATTCCATTAGATCATAATACTGTAAGCATCCACCTTTCATAATGCATATTGTGAGGTTTGATCATGGGCTCATGACCCTCACTACATTTTTTCTTTATCATCTACAACTAGTGAATTCCTAGATCATGTTTCTTTCTGCATTTGAATATACTTTTACTTATTTTGCTTGTACACACCATCAAATCAACATGTCAAGTTAGTGAATAGAATTAACCAATCAATATTTGTGTGTGAGTGCCATGTGAAATGACATTCATACATGAATGTTGGTTGTTTGGTGATGTTTACTATCTTAATATGTTCAATGTTCTGAAAAAGGTTTCTTAGCTACAAGAACTAAATCCCTTTAATCCAGCTTCCTAGTTTTACAAACAACAACTCCTGAGTAATGCAAAATGATAACTATAAATAGTAAAAGGTTTCATAGAGCTATGTCCCTTTGATACTTTTATTCAATTGATGTAGATGCATACTTTGCTGTTGTATGGATGTTACTGGTATATTAATAGTCCTGAAAGTTTGATTGCAACATGCTATTTTAGGTATCTATGCATTTCTTAGATCTAATTTGGATCTAACTATTTTATCTCTCCATGATGTAGGACAAAACAAAAAGAATACTTAGGATGGATGAAAAATAGAAACAAGGCTAAAGATAGGAAGACTCAGATAATGCAGTCAATCAGCTCCAACATGCAGAAGACCTCTTAAAGGCAATGCATGGACCCCTAGACCTTATTATGCTTCTATCTTATTTTCAGAATTGCATATGTTCTCTAAGTTCTCAATATGAAATATGTAACCTTGAAGGAATACTTGTTTACTACATTAAGTTTGAATGCACAATGTAATGATCAATTGAATTTGAAAATATGAATCTAATCTATACTTAGAGTACAATATAAGTGTTAACATGAATGCAAAAGCAATGTATTTCAACTTCATTAGCTGAATAGAAATATTCGAGGTGTACCTTTTGTAATACCCCAAAATTGACACCTTACAATTCTAATCAATTTTGGTGCATTTCTTCAAATTCTCATCATCGAAGTCCTATTGTACTAGGCAAACTCTCCTTCCTAATTGTCTTTAATTGACTTAGTCTCAAATGCAGAAAACCTAAATTTGCATAAATCTTACACTATATTTAATTCCTAAATTTTCAAGATTTATTAGCTAAAAATCCCTATGATTAATTAATTTAATTCTAAAGTCCTAAGTTCTTTTAAATTAAATTAATCCCACCCCCTTTAGCTAATACACACCAAGGGAATTAAATATTATTTGGTTATTTGAATGTATTATCCTCACTTGAATTTAATAATTCAAACAATGTGAAAAGCCACCTATGTGGCAATAATTCATTTATTTAATTAAATAATTCCTTCATATTTGTCTCATCTTCCTCCATGAAGATGAAGAGTCAGTCGTTTCTTCCCAAGAAACTCTTCATCTCTCTTCAGGCTTTTCTATATTATGGACCTTCTTTCCTTCATTAGGGGAGAGCAATTTTTAGAGTACCAAAGCTATAGTGAATTATTGTCTCAATTCTCTCATATTTCCAAGATTTTATTGCATATTTAGTTTGATCTCATTTAGATTAATGGCATTCTTCATCTCAGTTTTGTTTTTTTATTTATCAAGTAGCTTAATTATGTTATCTCTTTCAAGTTTCTTAGCTTAAAATCTGCATCTTCATTCCTAGATTACAATTGCATCTCTTATAATAGAATAAATTTCATTTTAGTCTTCAAAACTTTCAAATCCTCCATTTTAGCAATGGTCTATGGTTGTTGGCTCTCATTTTGAGAGTAATTAAACACCCCAACTAAATAGGAGGCAACAGGTCGATTCGATCGATATTGTGGAATGAGCAATTCATGTTCATCTTTGCGATTCAATGAATGAGCAATGAATATGTTGTGTTGTGGCTGATTTAGAGGTCGACATTCGGACACATACATTTTGGTGCCCACCATGGGGCAGAAAATTGATTTCTGACCTCACTCTCAAAAATTTTTGGACCAAATTTTGTACTCTGCCGTACGTCCATACTTCTCTATACATGAATTCTCGCGCGATAATTATGAGCATACCGCATGAAGTTGTGCTTTCATTAGCAATTCCTCATGCAAATATTTTTACTTCCTCACACGAAGCCTTGTACTTACTTGTGTGAGAATTGGTGACAGTCTTTGGAATTTCACAGTTTCTACAATTACTGTTACTGTTTTCCAGATTATTTTCACATGCTGCTATTTTTTATCTCTCTGATTTCTCTGATAGCATAACAATGGGTTGCAGGTCACTTGAAGAAGACATAAAATTGCTAACGGTTTGCTTGTAAGATGGTTGTCGAAGATGATTTTAAAAATGTTGTGCTTGTTTATTGCTTTCATCACATAGTATAATTAGGGCCTTGTTAAAATTTATTGGGAATCTTGATAGAAAAATAGGGGAATAAGCTCTTCATTACATGGAAGTGATGCCCATGGATGAATCTGAGACCCAGACATTGCTAACATGATGGATACCTAGGGAAGCAAGGAAAGGTAACAAACCTTTAGCATGTTCACTTGTAAGGGGATTATGCTCTTGTCGCTTTGAGAGAATCAGAAACCCAAAAGATTGTGAATTGGTTGGAGGAGAGTTAGATTGGTGATGAATATGTCTTGCATGTTTGGGTAAGGTGAAGAGGTAGAGAAGTATGTTCTTCTCTCTTTGAGAGAATCAGAAAATCTGACCCTCGAATCTGAGCCAAGTTTTGTGTCACCTTTAGAGGGCCTAACAGAAGTTGAACCTCCGAGAACAACCCAAGTGAGTACACACCTATCGCCAATGATTCCACCTCACTATAATAAAGTATGCTTTGTCAAGTCCAAAGACTCCAAAGCCATGGTAACTTCTTTCTCATGATTCTGACTATCATCTTGAGAAAGCCTTGTCTGTTATACTGAGCGACACCACTCCCAGCCCTGCTTGCGGGGGTGTATGACTTTCAAGTGTTGGTGTGGCTATGAGGCCCAAGCCCTGTATTGGGGACACCGAAGGTTATTGTGAATGGAAGCCCACTAAAAAATTTCTTAGTTATTTTCCTAGCCAGATCACTTTCAAAAGGAGACATAATCTTTGTGCAGGGAGGGGGAAGAATCTCTCCCCTAGATTCTCACCATAGGTATGCACCTGGATGCTTGAAGGTGGTATATGATGCTGGCCCCTGATTTAAGGGTAACCTTCAAACATATATTATTTAGTCCTTGGAAACACCAAAAACATAGGCGCCCTCTAGGGGGTGACACAGCTGTGTGAGGTGCACACATACACATAAGCAATGAGGCACGGATTTTGTCTTCTCTACCATTTTTTTTGTAGGGATAAATAAGTGCTTGTTTTGAGTCTTAAACTATCCAATCATGATTAAACAAAGACTCCCATGATTTTTCAAAGTTGCCTTGTCCTTGGTAGAACTTTTTGCTACTACTTCTTGTGTCACTATTGCTTGATCAAAACTTTGTACTTGTTAATGATTTCTTGTCACATTCAAACTGAGATTGCTGATCTGAACTGTCATAAAACTATCTAAAATCTAGAAATTTTTTCAGAGAACAGTCCTTACTGTGTCTCAAAATTTGACTTTTGTCTAAAAAACTGGGTTGATCTGTCGAAACCTGGAGTTTTCTCACGTGAGATCCCAGAAATTGAGCATTTCCTCATGTGAGCTTTCATTTTCTCATGCATAGTTAAGCATTTCCTCGCATGAACTAGCACTTTCTCACTCGAGTCTATACCCTGGTGTCCCAAAATAATGAGCTATTTCCTGTTGACTGATGAGTATTTCGCTTGATCTGATTTTTGTCTGAGATCTGATTGCCTATTTCCCTGTTGTCTACAGTCTGAAACTGATTTTATTGAGTTGTGAACCTATCAATTCTTTCTCAAACTCATTTTGTCTCTTTTTTCTTTGTCCTACCTTTATGTGCTTTTGTACCTTGCAATGCGATAGTCACATCTCGGCTATTCTAGCCATACTCTCGACGATTCGTGCCGAGTGCATTTTACATCTTGGTTGTTCTAGCCTTTATCTCCTTTTCACTATTTCTAGAGACAGAGTTCTGAGTTTGATCCTAAGTCCTCTCTCATTTCATCTTTTTCTATGCCTGTTACGAATAGAAGCGGAAACATATTTCCCATTCGTGGTTCTGGAATAGGTAGAGGTAGATCTTGTAATCAAGGAAGAGATAATTCTAAACCTATCATTCAATCTGATAACCAAGAGGGAGCCTCACATTCCTCCTCTCCATTCTGTATAGATCCCAGCCCGAATAAAAAATCGGTGTTCCAGTAGTGCTATAATCCCTTATTTCAAAGACAATCTGGACTATTGTTTCAAGATCAACAGAGCTCATTTCTTCCAGATCAACAAAACTTTGGAAGGTCGCTTACTTGGGTTGACCCTATTGATGATCCTCACTACCTTATTAATCCTTTTGAACATACCAATCCTTTTGATCGTATCAATCCTTCTAAACCCATCGACCCCTTTGACCCACCAAAAGTTACATTGGCCATGAACTCTCAGCTCAATACACATACTCACACAGAACCTGTGCACACAACACAATCCCACATCAGCAACATGGGAAGCCCTTTTGACTTCCTACAAGGTCAATACAGTGAGGTCCATGACCAATCTCAAAATGATCAGTGTCAACAAGGTGATCAACGTCACCATCGCCCTCCTCCACATGACCAGAGTCAAGATCAGAACCCAAGCATTTATGAGATCCTCGGTAATGATGATGATCTGATAACTCAAAATGACATAGATGCAACAAAATCTAATAAGGCTCTCATCAAGATGATGGAAATTCTCCTTACAGAAGATAAAGATAAATATTTTCTAGAATTGGAAAACCAAGGAGTTAAGCTACCCCCATATTTCAAAGTGGAAACACTTGTGACTAAAGAGGAAGAGACTGAGACTACCAAATTGCAAAAGATGATTCAAGATATGCAAAACCAAATTAGCCAACTTGTAAAGGATAAGGACAAACTTGCACAATAATTCATGATGGAGAGCATCTGTCCTTTTCCTTTTGATAGGAGTCTTCATATGCCACCTTTTTCCAAGGGTGTGGAACTCCCTAAGTATGATAAATATCTGGGTACCACCGATCCTCAGGATCACCTGAGAGAATTTGGGGCCCTATCTATGGAGTTCATTCATTATCAAACTTATTTATGCATCTCTTTCCCCAAAGTCTGGGTGGACCTACCATGGAGTGGTTTTATCGAGTACCCACTGGCATTAAGACTTTTGATTAGATCACAAATCTCTTTATCCAACATTATTCTCACAACATATAGCATCCCGTCAACATCAGGGAACTTTGCAATCTCAAGCAAAGACAAGGGGAGCCATTCCTGACATTTCTCCAGAGATGGAGACAACTTTGCACCAAGTATCCTCGTAAAATACCCAAATCTAAGAAACTCGACATCTTCTTAGACAATCTCACTCCTGATTTTGGGTATCAGGTACATCTTCAAGGTCCCCTCAATTTTGACAGCATGATTAAGCAAGCTATGAGGATTGAGGCATTTATGGTTAAGAAAGGGGAATTGACTTTGCACAAAGACAACAAACAAGGTTCCTCCTCTTCCAACAAAGATAAAGGGAAGTTTGTCAACAAGAATAGGGACATTGTGAATGATGGAGTGGTTGATAATGTGACCCCGGCTCCTTCAAAATCAGTTTTCAATCTTACTTCTAGCATACAAGCAATCAAAACTACTGGAAAGGCTACAACAAACACTTAGCCACCTTCAAGATTCTCTAGCAACAAACCTTGGGCCTCTCTACCCAAATGTGAATTCATTTCCTTGGGAGAACCGCTTGATGTAGTTTACAAGACTTTGGTGCAAAACCAGGTTCTCACTCCTTTGGACAAGCGTCGATATGATCTACAACCATGACCCCATTGGTGGAACAACAATGCATACTATGACTATCACCAGAACAAGGGTCATAAGACTTCTACTTGTCTTCAGTTGCGCCATAAGATCCAAGATCTGATTGATAATGGTGATATTATTGTGGATAATCATAATAAGAATTTAGATCACCAGGCATTTAAAGATCGCTTTCCTCCTAATGAGAAAGGTGAGTCTTCCAAAACTAAGAACAATAATGCCGAGGTTAATTGCACGTATACCACTAATGACAATGTCATCAACATGATCGAACCTATCGAAGTTTAGGTTTTTGATGTGATTACTATCAAGGGGAGAAGGGATGCCCTAAGCCTAAGACCCAGTTTGTCTTGAGAGTCCCTAGGTCTCACTCATCTGAACCTGAATTGTCTCAGGATTGTGCAAACGTCATTACCAGATCCTGCGCTAAGATCACTCTCAAGGGTCCTAACCCTCCTGCTACTACATCTGCACCGAAGCAACCCGCGGCTAAAGCTGCTATTGGCCCTACCAAAAAGACCACAAAAATGGTCCCCACACCTCCTACTACTAATTATAGCATTCTCAACCAGCTGCAAAGAACCAACGCTCAAATAACCATCTTTGAGCTGTTGAAGATCTCGCCTGCTCATAGGAAGATTCTGGATAAAGCCCTCCCAGAGGCTAACATCCCCAGAGACATTAATCTTGATCAGTTTTAATCTATATTAGGTCACTTGACTTCACCACACTATCTATCTTTCTCAGAAGAAGATGACCATTCGGTTAGCCACCCGCATAACCCTCCTTTGCATATAGAGGTCATGATTGGCCAAAAATGTGTCTGCCACGTCCTTATTAATAATGGTGCTGGCCTCAACATCTACTCTTCTCACTTACTCACTCAGCTAGGCTATGATGAAGATCACATAGATTCCCACAAGAAAATTACTATCAAAGCCTATGATGAAGAAGAAAGAAAGTCTAAAGGTTTAGTTGTGCTACCTATTCAGGTTGGACCCGTTGAAATAGATGTCACTTGTCAAGTGCTGGACATTCCTCTTGCTTATAACATCATGTTAGGAAGATTGTGGATCCATGAAATGCAAGTGGTTCCCTCTATGTATCATTAGTGCATCAAGTTTCCTTTCCACGGTGCAGAAGTGACAGTTCCTGCTAATATGGGTCATTCTTGTAATACGCTCACACAGTCAGCTGATAGTTTTGTTTCTGCTAAATGAGAATCCACAGAATTCTATGATGCCAAGCTTAGAGACATGGAACAAACTTTGAAAATCAAAGACATAGGCATGGGGAGATATCAAATGAAACCTGTGCTATCATTAGCAGCTCTACCTCTGTCTCCTTGTTCCTATGGGAGACCTTCTGGGAACAATAAATCTTCTACTAATCATCTTGAAATAATTTATGATGGTGCCTTTGTACGGGATGCAACACCATTAGAAGATGAAGATGAGGAAAGAACTATTAAAGCTTGGATTTAAAAAGGAAAGGACATATCTGAACAGACCACCCCAGCTCGTGAAATAGAGCCTAATAGTGGAGGTCTTAAAGTCATGAAATGCTTTGGATACAAAGGGAGTGGTCTAGTAGGGATGAATGATAATGGGCTAGTTGAACCTATTGAAGCTACGGGTCAAAGAACAAAAGATACAACTGGTTTAGGCTTCAAGAAGATCTCGTTCCATCTAGGGATTAAAAAATTTGTGCCAAAACTAGATCCTCAACTAGAACCTGAAGGCACAACTACAGTTGACACCACAGAGGATAACTCTGACGAGGATTACTTTCCTTGTCCTATTCCTCCAGATTTGGCAACATTCTTTGCTAAGCCAGATGACATCATAACACATGTTAGTATAGCCAAGGCTAGCAGTGACTCCATTGGCACTATTCCATTCACTCCTTTGACATACAAAAATTGGAAAATGTCACAAGACCCCAGTTTCCAGGATGAACTATACATACCATCACAGTTTCAAGAGCAGTTTGTGCAAGAACAGGCTAGTGTCACAAGAACTTCCAAACCTTCATGGTGCAAACATCCCAGTAAGAGTTCAGACATAAATTCCCATGAATATGAGTTTGACAGTCTTTTAGAAGGATCCTTTGACAGGAATGTTGATACTACACATACATCTGAAAACCTTCTCGACATAGGTAAAGGGTCTAGTGTAAGGTCTAATGAGTCTAATTCCATATATGTTAACGTGTCTTCTACTATGGTCACTAGGAGTCAAAGGTATTTGAATACACCTTTGGATGATATTGCTCTAGGTCTCAACTTACTAGTCCGTGCTTTCAATGATTATACCGTGAATGCACTTGAACTCATCACTTCTCTCTCACTCTAACATCCTGAGCTAATAGATTGGAATTCCCCTTCCTCGTCCAACGAAGTCCTCACATTCTAGAACGACTATGCTCTAGCCTGTTATCTCCACATTGTTGAACCTATAACATCATCCACTAGCAAAGAGAGTGTTAGCATGACCGAAAGTGATATCAAGTATCTTAGTCATAAAAAAAAAAGGTGCTCTGACGGTGAAAACCACATTGTGGTAGTGTTAGAGCCAAAAAAAGTAAAAAGAATAGACGTATCCGAAGGTGAAAACCTCTTCGAGGAACTTGAGGATGAGATACTTGATGCGCTTATGAGTCATTTCTAGGAACGATCATCTATGCTAATTGAGGCGACTCAGCCAGTAAATTTGGGTACAGAAGAAAATCCACACATTATTCATGTGGGTAAATCATTGTCTGCAGAAGAACTCAAAGAATTCATAGATTTCTTCAAAGAGAAAAAGATAAAATTTGAATGGACATACTCTGACATGCCTAGTGTAGATCCTGATCTTATCATGCATCACCTGTCAATAGCTCCTGGAGTAAAACCATTCAAGAAAAAACTCACAAAAATGCATCCACATGTGGCTCTACTTGTCAAGACAGAATTAGAGAAACTCCTAAAAACTAGATTCATCAGAGCAATTGACTATGCATAATGGATCTCCAACATAGCTCCAATGTCAAAGCATGAAAAATCTATCACTCTGCGTAGACTTCAGGGACTTAAACAAGGCATGTCCAAAAGATGACTTCCCACTACCCAACATTGATATGATCGTGGATATGATAGTAGGGTATGAAATGTAATCCCTAATGGATGGTTTCTCTTACTACAACCAAATCAAAATTGTGCCAGATGACTAAGAAAAGACTACTTTCACTTGTGTATGGGGCACTTTCTACTGGAATGTTATGCCTTTTGGTCTCAAGAATGTTGGAGCCACGTATCAGAGAGTAGTCACTACTAAATTTCATGATATGATGCACAAACCAATGGAGGATTATGTTGATGACACCCTTGCTAAAAGCATGGACATGAAGGTACATCTTACTGATCTAGGCCCTATATTAGATCGTATGGAAAAGTTCTGACTAAGTCTCAATCCTAAGAAATGTGCATTTGGAGTAACTTTTGGAACATCACTTGGTTATATCATCTCCGTAAAAGGCATCGAGGTGGATCCTGAAAAGGTGCAAGCTATCATGGAAATGCCTCCACCTCACAATATTAGTCAAATAAGAGGTCTTCAAGGTTGACTTCAGTCTATCTGACACTTCATCTCATAGCTAGCTGACAAGTCACAACCATTTACTAAGACCTTGCATAAAGGTGTGACCTATGAATGGAATAAAGAATTGAACAAGGTCTTCAACAAATCAAACAATATCTGGGTAATCCACCTATATTAATGCCTCCTATTCATGGGAATCCATTAATCTTATACATCTCAGCTACAAAAACATCTCTAGGTGCTCTATTGGCCCAATAAAATCAAAACAATAAAGAAAGAGAAATCTATTACATTAGCAGAACATTGGTCTCCTATGAAATGAATTATTCTGTCATTGAGAAAGCTTGCTTGGTGGTGGTGTTTTCTTCCCAGAAGTTATGACGTTACATGCTTGCTCACACTACAATGCTCATTGTAAAAATTGATCCATTAAAGTACTTACTCACCAAAGATGCCCTCAAAGGTAGATTAGCTAAGTGGGTCATGATACTCAGTGGATTTGACATTGAGTATGTGGAAAGAAAAGCTATCAAAGGGAAAGCAATTGCAGATCAGTTGGCTAAGGCACCTATTGTAGACTGTCAACCATTAAGGATTGATTTCCCAAATGATTCCATCATGCTTCTCACACATCAGGCATGGACCATGTTCTTTGATGGATCATTCACCTAGCAGGGGTCAGGTGCCAGAATCTTGTTCATTACACCTTAGCGGTATTCATTACCGAAGGCTTACAAAATGTTGTTTCCTTGCACAAATAACACTGCTGAGTATGAAGCCTTGATTGATGGATTAAAAATCACTATTGAATGGCGTGTCGATGAGATAAAGATCTTTGGAGATTCATAGTTGGTTATCAATCAGGTGAATGATATCTACCAAACAAAAGATGAAAAACTGGTGCCTTATAAAAAGATGGTTGATGATCTCAAGAAATGATTTGCACACATTACTTTCCAACAAATTCTAGGGTAGATAATAAAGCAGCTGATGCCATGGTTACTCTGGCTTCCATGTTACAAATTCCAAAAAATGACTTCCAACATGAATTCCTAGTGGAGACGTTATGCTACCCTTCTTATAATTCCCCTGAATCCCGGATGATTTGTTTAGTCATTGGACATGACTCATCCTGCTACCACCATATTTACTCCTACGTTCATGACCAGATCATTCTAGACACTTACACCCGAAATGAGAAATGTCACTTAATCTGTAGCGCTTCACGGTTTGTCATCATAGCTAACGACTTATATAGGCGAGGTCTAGATGGTACCCTCCTTAGGTGTTTAGAACCTGATGAGTCCAAGCATGTGTTAGTAGAGGTGCATGAAGGCATTTGTGGGTCTCACTCAAATGGCCTGACACTGGCTCGCAAAATCATTAGAGCTGGTTACTATTGGCCAGATATGGAGAAAGAAGCTACACAATTTGCTAAATCTTACAAACAGTGCCAGCTTAATGGAAATCTGATCCACTCATCAGCTTTTGGCCATTTTAGCAGTGGGCCTTTGACTTGGTGGTTCAGATACATCCATCTTCTTCAAGGGGACATAAATTCATCATTACTGTTACAGACTATTTTACCAAGTGGGTTGAGGCAGTACCCCTCATCGTAGCTGATGGAAAGTCTGTGGCCATGTTTATACTGAACTACATCATCTATAGATATGGTGTACCCTCATCAATAATCACTAACAATGGAGGGAAATTCAAGAACAAGGACCTAAAATAATTATTCACTAACTTCAAAATTATTCAGCACTGGTCTTCTATCTATTATCCCTAGGGTAATGGACAGGCATAAGCTTCAAATAAGACTATTCTCAAGATCTTACACCGCACAGTACACAAATATGGACAAGACTGGTATCTCCAGATTAATCAGGCTTTATGGGCTTATCGCACCAGTATAGAGACACTAACAGGGGCCACTCCCTTTTCTCTAGTTTATGGTGTAGATGCAGTGCTTCCTATTAAGGTTGAGATTCTTACCTTGTGAGTCTCTCTGGAGGGCCTCATTCCTAATGATGATATCAGAATATCTCAGCTTCAAGAGCTTGAACTACAAGATGAACATCGAAAAGTGGCATTCGATCATCTTCAAGCATATCAGAAGAGAATATCTAAAAGCTACAACAAGAAGGTCAGACCAAGGGAATTCCAAATGGGTGATCTCATTCTGAGAGAGAACCCCAAGAATCAACAACAACTGGTCCAAAAAGGAAAATTTGAACCAAACTGGCTTGGTCCGTATGTTATCACTGTAGTACTTGGGTATGGCAATTACCATCTCTCTACCACAGAGGGGGAACAACTCAAAGAGCCTATCAATTCTCTTCATCTAAAGAAGTTCTATAGTTGAGATGTCTTCTGAATGCTCATGTACATACTCTATTCTGAGAAAATCCTAAAAATTGCAAAATGTCCTTGAAAAATGATCATCTTGGTGAAAACCTAGCAAACAGGTGCTTTGATGTATCTATTATCTTGGTGAAAACCTGGTAAACAGGCACCTTGATAATACAAAAAAGTTGAAAAGCAGAAAAAATACAAAAAAATAAAAAAATGAAAAACACAAAAAAATAAAAAATATTAAAAATACAAAAAACAAGTGAGAAAAAGAGAAAAATATGCCATTGATGAAAACTTGGTAAATAGGCGTCATGGTAGAAAAAATAGAATTTCTGCCAAGATGGTGAAAACCTGGTAAACAAGCACCTCTTGTTCCACAATGCTCTATCTATTGCGGCATCCCTTGGCTATCTTGGAGTTTGCTCTCCCACTTTCCTACTTTAGTTTGCTTTCCTGCTTTGGTTTGGTTTCCTGCTTTAGTTTTCTCGCTCATGCATTCACTCTCTGTTATTTTTGAGAAATTGCTTGACTTCACATGGATTGAGACTGGCCACACTTGGGGGCATCTTCCTAGTCAAGGGGGCATTGTCCTATCTTTTGGAATCTCTCTCCTCTTCACATCAGTCACCATTAGTTCTCACTGAGTCTGCTTGTTGATGCCTAGATCTCATGCCAATCTTTATCCTTGAGAATCTTTCTCGCGTTAGTCACCAGTGATTCTCACTACGTCTGCCTACTGTCGCTATACTACTAAGATTTCTCACATCAACTCACTATCTGCATATTTGACATCAATCCGTTACAGTTGGAGTTATACCCAAATGCTCTATCTATCGATATTCAATCTTTGCATGCTTTGCTTTGGTCTGTACATAGCTTTCAGTCACTTTCATGACACTTTGGGTCTTTTCAAGATCCCACCTGACTTGACACGACCCTAGCACCATTGCTTGGGGGAAATCCACTCAGATTCATCCTCCTTATATGAGTCAAGTCAATCATCAACATTCATTACTTGGGGGCATGGCTCCCCACTTTGATCGCATCTTTGATTTACATTCGAGTCAGTAATCTTGTCAGTTCTAAAGGACAACTATCTACTGGCACAAATTGGTGTTTCTCAACACCCCAATCAAACAATATTTTTCAACACTATCTTTGGACACATTGGACATCGCAACGTAAACATCTCTCGATAGCAATCAAACACATCACACTCACAAGCACAACGGTGTTTTTCAACACCCCTAAAACACATGAACATTTGTAAACTTTGAAACATGCCGAGCTATGATTGAATATTTCTTTGTATGCTATCTGTTCTCACGAATTTCATTGATATTTTCATTTTCTACTGCTTGTGGGTGTGGTTTCGATGATCCGACAACGTCAAATAAATAGGGTGTATGTGATAAGAGCTTCTGCATTAAGGTGGGAAAGCCTCACATCCCTCGATCTTATTTATTTGTATGCCAAGGGAGGTTGGAACTATCTCTTTGACTATTATTTCTCTGTTTGTTTACTTGTGTACTCTTACTATATCAAACTGGAAACAATGTTAAGGTCATCTTGGCTTTTGTGCCCTGGTGCTTATGTTTGTTTCCTACATTTTATCTGATGAAAGTCATATTGATATTCTTATGGTTGCATTAGCACCAGTAATAATTGTATCGACTCTGATGTTCCAAAACTCGATGATGATAATTATGCGATGAGTCCAACAACCAAGTCCTAGGGTTGCATTTAGCTTAGGCTTGCATTCACATTTTAAGTTTGCATAGCAATAATTTTGGTGCTCTCTTCATTGTCTTCTCATTCTTCGAAGGTTCTCATCTTTTTTCCTGGATTCCTCTTGACTGCACAAGTGTCCGGTCCTTGCTCTTGATCTTCATTCATATTATTTTGGTTAGTACCTATCGTATATTGTGATATCCATTTTTCATGATCAAAATCAAAATTTGACACTCCTAAGTAGCCCAAAATCGCATTTTAAAATTTTGGGACCGACGTGCTCTGATGCTTGTGCAGTCATCTTTCTGACATTGCTTTCTTGTCAGAATAATCTCTCATCATCATTTTCTCAGCTTCTGCAATCTTTTCATCAAAAGTAAACTCTAGTCAATTCTGGTCAAACTTGGTCAACTATGGTCAAACCTAGTCAACAGGACCTCCCGATCGCTCTAAATCAATTCTGCCTTCTCTTGATCTATCTCTGAATTCCTCTGGATCTTTGATCTTACTTCTATCTACTATCTTTTGCTGTCGATCATCTTTCTGTTGAGTCATCTTTCAATTTCGCTCCCGAGGGGGCAAGATGATTGCATCATTGAATCTCTTCGCATCATTCTTGAATCAGTCTGATCTGAATCAAAAGTCCCCATTACTAGGGGAATCTCATCACTTGGGGCATATTCAGTGTTTCATACCTTATGGTCAAAATTGGATATTCCATGATCTTGAATCTCTAGGGGCATCTTGATGTCTCGCATCTTGTCATCTTGTCATTTATCTTTCTAGGTATCTGAGCAATCTAACTCGGATCCTCAAGGATCAAGCTTCATTCTGGAGATGATTCTTGAAATCCCATTGGGTATTGGGGCAATCTAACCCTAATTCTTGAAAGTCATGCTTTGTTCTGAAGACGGCTCTCAAAATCTCTTTTCGACCATTATCTAGGTAACCTAACCCGGATCTCGGAGGGCTAACCTTTGTATTGGGGCAATCTAACCCTGATTTTGGAGATAGTCCTAAATCTTCATCAACTATCAATAGACATTGGGGCAATCTAACCCCGATTCCAATTTTCTCTCAATTGGTATTTGGACCGTTGTCTTCACAATCTAACTTAGACTTTGGAAAATCATGCTTCATTCTGAAGATGGTTCTGCTTCTTGATCTGATCGGTGTCTTGGAAACCTAACCTAGACTCCCAAAATCTTCATCTGTCACATCAAACTATTCTTTGAATCAACGCGCTGCTCACACATCAATTCAAAGAGGGGTAAAATTTAATACCCCAAAATTGACACCTTACAATATTCTAATCAATTTTGGTGCATTTCTTCAAATTCTCATCATCGAAGTCCTATTGTACTAGGCAAATTCTCCTTCCTAATTGTCTTTAATTGACTTAGTCTCAAATGCAGAAAACCTAAATTTGCATA
>MU225642.1:811959-832894 GCA_018584345.1 Thuja plicata
CATAGTGCACTGTTCTTTTCCAGTAGATCTGCTATTGCTGCATCACTCTCAGTAGAATCTCCATTCTGAAATAGATTTGTGGTGTCCTCTTCCTGATAATGAGTGTCATTCATTTGTTTGGCCAAATATTTCCTTGCTATCAAGGACTTCTTTAATTCCTGTCTTGCTATCTCAAGTTGTTCTAGTGCCAGCTGAATACCAATCTTTTGATTCTCAATGACTTTACCCATCTTGTAGATCTCCATCTCAAGATCTAAATTCTCAAGCTGATTATGAATTTCTAGAGAACTAAGCTATGATACCAATTCTTGGAAATACAATAATGGGAAAGCAAGATACTGAGAGGGGGGGGGGGGGGGGTCAATCAGATCTTCAAATTTAAACACTAAAAACAAACTCATCTGCATTCATACATATATGAATCTAATGTAATATCAAATAGCATCCACCATTAAATAAATAACTCATAACACAAGAAATTGGTAACGTAGAAACCCAAATAGGTAAAACTAGGGTGGGGATGACACCCACAAAATTATTCACTGCTGCAGCAATAAAGTGTGCCTTTTAGGGCTACAAAAGCGGATTACAAAATGCAATCTACTCGATTAAAGGTCTGCCCGATTAAGAGCTAAAGATCAATACAATCTACCCTGTGAAAGGATTTCAACTTACAATAAAGTAAGAACTCTGTTAGGAGATTTAGAAAGGTCTAATAGAACCACTCTGTTAAGCGATTTTCACCTGATACAATGATTAGAATGTTTCAAGTAATGATCCTTCGTTATGCACTTAGATGTTGATGACATATCTCCTCTTTCTAGTACCTTCTATGATCTAACAATCTGATATCTCTTTACTCTGTTGTTCACTGTGCTGTCACTCTGCTTGATCTCTGCTTCTTAACAAAATAACCCTCTGTGCATTTCACTTTAAAATGTAGTCACCACTTCTCTCCACACACTTACAAAATAGGGTTTAGAAGCAATCTTATATATCTATTCAAGTCTGGTAGCGAGATCTAGATCAACGATCAAGATCTAATACTTATGTCTCCAAGACATTACAATTAATGATTACAACAAGTCATGCATAGGATAAAACAATTAAATGCATAACTAAATCCGTAGGAAAATATTAAATGCATACATAAGTTGGCCCAAAAAACTTATACAAGTCAGCCTGAACACTTATCCTCAAAGTTTGAATCATTCCAGACATGTATACAAAAACTATTCTGCTCGGCACTTAACATCTCTGTAGCTCAGCACTAAGTATCCTACTCAGCCTGGCATGATACAACTTGGCAACTTGAATACTACTCGGCAATGTTGCTTGGCCTTGCATAGTTTTAGCTTGGCCACAGTGATAGCCAACTAAAACTACCTAAGTGAATGACTAAGTGTTGGTCACTAATCATCAACAGAACTTAGAGATTAACATGCCTACCATCTCTTATTGGGGAGACCATAAAATTTTTATAGGAAAACCATGCACAATGGGGAGAAGAACTCCTATTCATTTCACAAGGATGAAGTAACTTGCAAGATACAATCTTTGGTGGAGGAAGAAGGGATGAAGACCAGTCCTAATGTGTTGGTATTTGGTGGAAAGGAATTCCTACAAGAACTCAAGACAGAGGAAGAAGAATGATTTTATGTTATGATGAAGCGTAAGGAAGAAAAGACTAATGAACCAACATCTCTACCCAAGGAGATACAATTTTTTTTAGAGAAGTTCAAATATATTGTTAGTGATGGATCATCAATAGTCCCACCACCACAAAGAATAGTGAGTCATCAAATTGACTTCATTCCAGGGTCATCATTTCCCAATAAAGAAACTTACAAAATGACCCCTGAACAACACAAGGAGGTGGCAAGACAAGTCAAAGAACTACGTGACCAAGGTCTAGTGAGAAAGATTATAAGTCCTTGTGCATTCCCAGTGGTGGTAGCATAAAAAAATGGAGGTAAGTGGAAAATATACACTAACTCTAGAGAAATGAATAGGATCAGAATAAGATATAGGTTCCCAGTTCCTAGAATAGAGGGCCTAATGGACTATCTTGGAGGAGCTCAGTATTTTACCAAGTTGGAATTAAAGAGTGGTTACCACCAAATAAAAATCAAGGAGGGTGATGAATGGAAGACAACCTTCAAAACAATAGAAGGTTTGTATGAATGGCTTGTCATGCCATTCGAGATTACAAATGCCCCTAGCACATTCATGAGGTTGATGAAAGAAGTGCTAAAGGACTACATTGGGATATTTGTGGTATTTTATCTTGATGAAATCCTTACATTTAGTAAGAATAAAGCATAAAACCTAGAGAACCTGGAGATTGTATTGAAAAGATTGCATGAGGAGCAGTTAGCCATCAATTTGGAGAAGTGTGAATTCTTGGAGCAAGAATTGGTATACCTTGGGTTTGTGGCCTCACAAAGGACATTAAAGATGAATCCTAGAAAGGTGGAGGCAATAATCTATTTGAAATAATGGAATGGTGTGTACTGAGAGGGGAGGGGTGAATTAGTACCCTCAAAACTTTTATCACTTAACCTTAATCCTTTTAGTAATCAATTGTATTACCAACCATATATGCTATTATATATTTATGTATATTATATCAAATCATAAACTCAATTAGCATGTAAATATTCATAGAAACATTCATGAAATGTAATGACACATGACACAAGATTTGGTAATGTAGAAAACCCCTATTAGAAGGTAAAAACTGCGGTGGGGATGAAACCCATAAAGCTTCACTATCTGCAGAATGGAAGGGGCCAGTTAAGGCTTATAATTTTGATCACTTCTGATGATCTACCCTGTTAGGAGTATCATGTAGAGACTAGTTAATGTCTACTCTATTAAGAGATTTAGCAACACTGTTTAGTGTGCACTCGGTTAAGAGATTTTCAAAGGATTGTTAAATCCACCTTTCTCAAGGATTTCTTCTATTTGCTACACTTGTTAGAATGTAGTAAAAAATATTCATTGACCTGAGTATATGAAATCTAGAATTTCTGATTACAGATCCAATAAATATTACATGTATAATTATCACCTATTGTGATTGATCAATACCTCTGTTCTACTCAGTAGCCTTGAATCTAGTTCTTGATAAACTATTTTATCTTTTGCTGTTCTTCGGCATAAAACTCCCAGTCTGATCCATAGATGTGATTCTCGGCTACAATCATCATCACACAAATGTTCTGATTGATTACATATCTATTTATATAATGAGTTTGACCTATATGAGTTTCATGTATTACAATGATAACTCTATGATCAAAGGTTTACAACTTGACCTTGATCTCCTAGTTTGCATGTTTCTAATCAGTTAGATTGATTAAAACAATTACAATTACATTGCTTGTCCCTAAAGAAATGGATTTAAAGCTAATAAAAAAGATAAATATAAAACACAAGTGTTTTATCTTCCATGGAAGTCAGATCCACATTTCTCATAATTCTAATTGTCTCTTGGTAGACTGGTGCTCGGGTTACTCTGTAGTCTGTCTAGTTCCTCCAGTATCTATTATGTCAGGTTACACTGTAATCTTCTTGTCAGGTTCTTCTGCTGGGTTACTCTATCAGGTTCCACTTTGTAACATTTTTGGGTTGCAATGGTAAACTATGTCATCGGGTTCCCTTGTGAACATGTCTATTGGGTTGCACTAAACCCATCTTTTGGTGTTGATGTTACCGATGGTTAAAAACTATTTTTCCTTTCATACTAATGGAAAAAATATGTCTTCAATCTCTCCCTTTGACACTAGTATCAAAAACTGATATGTCCAAAAACTAAAATGTTTAGTAATGTACACCATGTGTTCACCATATCATTATGACTCCCCCTATGTATATGCTGGTATAGTATATGTATATACACTTTTCATCTTCCCCTATCACTTTGTTTTCCCCTTATCATTTTTCTACTTTATTCATATCATTTTCCCCCTTTTTTAATAGTAAGGGCAAAGGTGTAATTACTTACAACTTGTCAAAAATGTGGGAATGAGAGTTTTTTATGTCCTTCATCATATTCTCCCATTTTTATTGAAGGTGTTCTAGAGACATGTGCTCCAATGTGATCTTTGCATGCACATCATAGATGTTGTCGGTGATAGACATCTACAGGGTGGCAATTGATTGTCTTGCCATTGTCATATGTTTCTGCAGTAGTGTAAGATTGGGTAGTAGTAGAGCCTGTAGCTCACTTACCTCATCTCTAAACTTTGATTCTACCTCTTAAATTTGAAGTCTCAACTTCTTAGCTTCCATTACCTTTGCATAATGAAACTATATTGCATTGTCAGTTGTTGAGAGACCTTGAGCACTAGAAGTAAGATCTGCATCTATTTTTGCAATCTTCACTATTCTCCTTATTGAATTTCTCTAATGTGCTTAACTTTTGAACTAAGGTGATAGATTTTGAAATGATTGGTTATAATTCATTTACTTGTTTAGACAACTTTACCTTGTTCTCAACCACTTCTTGGTTGATTTTCTCGGTCAATTTGTACCGGTACTTTTTCTCTGCTCGTTCTTCTATGGCCTTTTCTGCATCCACATTCTGTGATTGGATTGCATCGGTAAGAATGGATAATTGATCAATGATAGATTTATTATGATAAATGTCCATATCAGGTACTATTTTTTGAAGTATATCCCTTGTTGTTTCAAGTACCTATGTGTCCTCTGTTTCCTTATTAAGCTTATCTTGGATAGCTTTTCTTCTACATAGTTCTGCATAGTTTGTTAGTGCCTCTGGATCCAATGTCCTCAGATCACAGGCTGGTATCTCAATAATCTATTCTAGTGTAACTAGATTCTTGTTCTTGTTCTTCTTCTTGGATAGAGTTATGTAGGGACTTGTATGAAATACCATAGCAAGTTCCTTTGCTTAGTCTGATATGCTTGGTGAAGGATTTGGAGTATGTGTACTTGTATCTTGCTACTTGGTGTCTACCTGTCAGTTGGGAGTGGACGTCTCCACATCAACCTTAGCCTTATCTACAACATCTCCTTCGGTATCCTTAGGAGTGGTATCATCTTGTTTCTCTTCTTCACCTTTGTATTTTTTCTCTCCTCCTTTTTCTTTTTTCTCTCCATATTTATTCTTCTCATCAGATGTGTTTTTTGGTTCCTCTTCACCCTTATCCTCGGGTATGCTTGAATCCTTGTCGGGTGATTTCTCCTTCTCCGAGATAATATTGATAGCTTGTATCAGTAGTGGTATTTTTCCCGGTGTATCTACTTGAGCAGCATTTGTTGTTGTATCCTTTTCCTCGATTTGGTCTGGGGCAACAGTGACATCTTCATCTTTCTTTACCTCATATGCAGGATCTTCTCTGGTAATATTAATGATAGTATTATCGGTGAATGTTTCATCTGTAGTATCCATATCCTTGTTAGCTTCTGTGATCAATGTTTCTTCATTAACATCCTCACCATAATTTATAAGAATGCATTCTGGGCTCGGTTTAGCCTGATCTTCTTCATTGTGAGGCTCCTCGGTAAGAGTTAATTGTGGCTCAGGGCTTGAATCCTCCTTAGGTGGATTGATGATTTTATTCTAGATATCATCACTTTCTTTGTCAAGTTCAATGAATTTTCCCTCTAGTACTTTGTAGGCTCTTATTTTTGTTAATAACTTTTTTGAATGCTTGTTCATCATTCATCAATTTCTTCCATCTTGGATTTGGGTGGCATAATTGAAATTAGGGATCCTTCCCTTATCTTTTTTTCTTCCTTTAGTGCATATGTCCACCTTGTGAAATTCTGTCAAGAAGTTCTTGTGGCATCATTTTATCAATTTGGATAGGCACATATTTGTATCCAATCATTTTCTTAATGATGACATCTTCAATATTATTCTAATCCTTAGAGTTTAGAATTAACCATTTTCTAACCTTAGGATTTGATATGCCACCTGATTTGGTGATTGATGCAACAATTTCATCAATTGTTTTAGGAAGTTTACTCTTTACAGGTTGTTCTTCATGTTCAGTATCTTCTATATCTTCCTTAGTTCTGATGAATTTTTTTCTCCTCTTAGGTTATGATGTTTTCCGTGTTTGAGGCTTCCTTTTATAAGTCCTCACCTGTCCTTTATTGATTGGTGGTGAGTGCTCTTTGGTAGTTTGACTCCTTGTCCGTGATGCAGTAGTAGTCCTTGGTTTCTTTGCTGCTGGTGGTGGTGCATCAGAGTCTGTAGGTTTAGAGTCACTCAATTTTTCTTCTTCACCGATAGGCGATTGTCCCTCGGTGTCATCCTTTTGTCCTTACTCTTCATCATTCATCGAAAGATTTTTCTTTAGTGTCTTTACCATTTTCTCTTTCTTTCTATCAATTTTCTTCACAACTAAGCCTATTTTTATTCTTTCCTTAGCTTCCTCATAGGTTCCAAACCTAGGTTGCGACTTGTCCAATGGTTCATTTATCAATGCTTCAATACCATTGGTGGCTTGATCTATGTTGACCTCATAGTCAAGTGGTGCTAACCATGTTGTCCTCGGTATAGCTAGTTTGATAAAGGTGTTATTAGTGTCCACCATAAAAAAAATATCAGTCTTATATTTTTCTAACATTTCTTATGGTATCCTCATTCTTTTATGCATTCTTTCCTTAAATCCAGTGAAATATTCATCCATAACTGATACAAAGTTGTCACCTAGTGACTTGATGAATTCACTGATTTGAATGGTCACTGGTCAAGTAGTATCCCAGTTGACATTACCTATAGATGGAAAAAAGTTCTAAAAATAGAAAAATGTACACATTAAAAGTGATGCAAACTTACATGAATTTGACTTAGTAGACCTGCTTTTCCCCATGTTTTCATCTAATTGCTTTAGTAGAAGCTAAGATAGGTCTAACTGTAGTCCCTTCTTCACAATATTGTAATCAGTGTCAACTGCTCCACATGCTATGTTGCTTAACCTACTAGATTGGTATATCTTATATCCTAGTACACATGCACTAGACTTTATTTCTGGATCGATGATGGTGTTAACCTTCAATCCTCTATTATCCCATACTGCACCTGTCATTTTCTCAATCTCGGTATGAGAAGGATGTTTGAGTGGCTTGGCCTTGTCGGTTATAGGATAACCGGTCACAACATGTATCACATCTATGGTGATCTATTTTGGCTCATCCAACCACATTTTTTGGTCATGCACTCTTGTCAAAACTATCCGAATCCATCCAGTTTTAAACTCCCTCGGGAACATTAGGGAACATGTCAACCCTTTGACCTCAATGTGTTTGTGTTCCTCCTTGATGTTTTCTCTTGTACAAAGCTTCTTGTAAGCTTGATCAACCTCAAGATATCCTATCTCAGCGATCTTGCAATGTATGTAGGAATGAACATCTTCAATTAGTAAAACCCTAGGTGGAATGCCGAAGAACTCACTAGCATCGTCGGGTTCTGAAGCAACCTCTAGATATATTTTATACTTAGGTTCTTCACAAGTGGAGTTCTTGATTAGATTAACCTTCTTCTCTTTGGTGTTCTTGATCTTCGTAACTCATGATATGGATGCCATCATTTCTGAGAATTTAGGGCTCTTTCTGTAAAATAAACAGTGAGCTCGGTGATGTTACTTACTTAACCTTCTAAAAGCTATTGCTATATGGAATCTGAATAGTGTGAATCTGCTGGTTAAACGCTTCTGCAGTCTGGTTGCTCTGTGCTTTGCTTCACTCTGCTTCTTTTCTCTCAATCATTGGTGAATGAAATGAAGTCTCCATCATCCTTTTATAGATGATTCCCTAAGTGGCACAATTAATGCTCTACCCACTTGTCAGGTGTCAAAGATGGAGTTTCTCGGGTGACATGCCAATTTTATTTTTGGTGAAAATACGATGCTCGGGGAAAGTGTCAACTTATTTAACTTTTCATTCATTTATCGACATATCTCGATAAATGGTGAAGACACCATTGTCTTTTGATTATTGATGAGTCTCGGTAAGTATTGACAACTTAGCTTTGTAAGTACACCGATGCTTTTCGGTATGCATTAATTGATGAGATTGAATTCATAGAATCATAACAAGTAATACCATAGTGCATCTTTAATCATGCTAGTTTGGCATTTTTAACTAAGTATAATGGAACTAATTTAAAGTATAACTTAGTATAGTGCAGTTCCATACTTACTTGTTCATCTTAGGTGGGGGTGGTGATGTCACTAGATCCATTGAATAAGGTGTCACTATTTGCATTGCTTGGTCCAGCATCATTAGTGTTTGTAGCTTTTCTCGACATTTTTATTCTCATCTTCCTGATATCTTCAATGGTGTTGCCATTGGCAAAGGTGTTTGTCTCTGTCACTTGGTCTCTATAGTCCTTTCTTAGATGACCAACTTTATGATAGTGTATGCATGCCATTCCTGGGTTAGTCCAGCTCCTAGACTTTCTCATCCATTTTCTCATGTAGTTTGCAGCTATGTGTCCATATCTACCACATGATGTGCATTTTATCCATATATTGTAATCCCAAACATATGAGTTACCAACTCTTTTCGGTTGATAAGAATTTTATTGATCTTTAGTCTTCCATGCTTGCTTTTTCTTCTTCCTGCATTCAAGAGATGTGTGCCCATGAATTTTGCAAGTAGGACAGTATTTGTCCATGTAGGTTTCCTTCTTTGGTTTTTTTACCTTAGATTTACATTCATATGCTTTATGTCCTTTCTTGTTGCATTTATAACAATTTCCTATGAATGAAGGTGTGGTTTTAGGAATACCTTTCATTTTTCTCCTACAAACATTTGATGTGTGGCCTGGTTTTCCACAGTGATTGCATGACTGCTTTCTCGGTCTTGTATTTGTGTAGACATTCTTTGGATCAGCTTGGTGTGGTCATTCTCCATTCTTGGTATACCCTAGTCCAGTATTGTTGTTGACTCTTCTTTTCCCATCTAGAAAATCATCCATCCTTTTGGTACTTTATTTAGCTCTTTTGATCATGTCATTGTGTTGTTACTGAATTCTTACTTAATGCTTCAGTCTTTCATTTTATTCTCTTAGGTCACAAATAGCTTCCAGCTTTCCATTCAGTTCTATGTTCATTCGGTTTGCTTCCTGACTCATAAGAATAATCTAATTGGTGATCTCGTGATGATGTTTAGTAAGTCTTTGTATTTATAACTCTTTCTCTTGTAGATTTTTAGTGATCTTCCTCCTATCATCAATAGATAGTGTTCTTTCTTTCTCAGCTTGTCTAGCATTATTCATAACCTCAATCATTCTTACCATCTATGTCTCTTGACCAATTTGCAGTGATTTTACTTGTCCAGTCAGATGTTGATTGATTTCATTTTGGCTTGTAATGCTTCCTTCAAATGTTTCTAATGTGTTGCTAGTTATAGATCCTGAAGACTCAAATAAATCATGTATCTCTTCTTCATGATAGTTTGTTTCATTACAACGAGATGCCATAACCTTTCTTTCATCCGGTAGTTGTCTCATCTTGATTCTAGCTTCTTTATATTGTTCATAGAAGATCTGTATCTCTAACTTCCGATCACCAATACTCTTGTCTAGTTTGTACCTTTCTATTGTGTGATATTTTCTCTTAAGTCTTTAAAATTTTCCAAATAAGAGATCTAGCTCTGATACCAATTGTTGGAAATAATGGAATGGTGTGTACTAAGAGGGGAGGGGTGAATCAGTACCCTCAAAATTTTTATCACCTAACCTTAATCCTTTTAGTAATCAATTGTATTACCAACCATGTATGCTATTCTATCGTTGTGTATGTTATATCAAATTATAAACTCAATTAGCATGTAAACATTCATGAAATGTATTGACACATGAAAAAAGATTTGGTAACGCATAAAACCCCTGTTAGAAGGTAAAAATTGCAGTGGGGATGAAACCCACAAAGCTTCACTATCTGCAGAATAGAAGGGGCTGGTTAAGGCTTTCAATTTTGATCACTTCTGATGATCTACCCTATTAAGAGTATCATGTAGAGATTGGTTGAGGTTTACTCTTTTAAGAGCTTTAGCAACACTATTTCGTGTGCACTCGGTTAAGAGATTTACAAAGGATTGTTAAATCAACCTTTCTCAAGGATTTCTTCTATTTTCTACACTTGTTAGAATGTAGTCAAAAATATTCATTGACCTGAGTATATGCAATCTAGAATTGATGATTACATATCCAATAAATATTACATGTATAATTATCACCTATTGTGATTGATCAATACCTTTGTTCTTCTCGATAGCCTTGAATCTGGTTCTTGATAACATGTTTCATCTTTTGTTGTTCTTATACATAAAACTCTTAGTATGATCCATAGATGTTCTTATCGGCTACAATAATCATAACACACATGTTCTGATTCATTACATATCTATTTATACAATGAGTTTGACCTATATGAGTTTCACGTATTACAATGATAACTCTATGATCGAAGGTTTACAACTTGACCTTGATCTTCTAGTTTGCATGTTTCTAATTAGTTAGACTAATTAAAACAATTAAAATTACATTGCTTGTCCCTCAAGAAATGGATTTAAAGCTAATACAAAAGCTAAATATAAAACACAAGTGTTTTATCTGACGTGGAATTCAGATCCACATTTCTTGGAATTCTCACTATCTCTCGGTAGACTGGTGCTCGAGTTGCTCTATAGTCTGTTGGGTTCCTCTCGTATCTATTCTGTCAGGTTACATTGTAATCTTCTTATCATGTTCCTCTGTCGGGTTACTCTGTCGGGTTCCACTTTGTAACAATTTTGGGTTACATTGGTAAACTGTGTCGTCCGGTTCCCTTGTGAACTTGTCTGTCAGGTTGCACTAAATCTATCTTTTGATGTTGGTGTTACCGACGGTTCAAAACTATTTTTCCTTTCATACTAATGGAAAAAATATGTCTTCATAATCAACTAGCCTACTCCTACATCTGGTACTGAGGTAAGAATTTTTCATGGGCTTGCCCAATTTTATAGAAAGTTTATTAGGGGATTTAGTGCAATCTGTGCCACTGTCCTAGATTTTATTAAGAGTGGGTTGAAAACTAAGTTTAGGTGGACTAAGGAAGCCAATAAGGGGTTTGAGACGTTGAAACAAAAATTAGAGACCTAACCTATCCTTGTATTACCAAGTTTTGACAGACTATTTACCCTAGAATGTGATGCTAGTTGTATAGTAGTGGGAGCTATTTTAACTCAAGAGGGCATACCAGTAGCTTTCTATAGTGAAAAGTTAAATGAGGCCAAGAAGAGGTATTCCTCATATGACCTAGAGATCTATGCATTAGTCCAAACCCTTAGAAAATGGAGACATTATCTCCTACCCAAGGAATTTGTAGTGTTCACTAATAACCAAGCCTTAAGTTACATCAATTCCTAAGACAAGCTAAGCAATAGACATATTAAGTGGATGGAATTCCTACAAGCCTATACCTTTACTATTAATAACAAGAAGGGCCAAATGAAAAAGGTTGTTGATGCTTTGAGCAGGAGGCTTCTTACTTTCCAAGAAGTGCAGTTGCACAGTATAAGAGTGGAAAGTTTTAAGGATCTGTACCAAGAAGATGAAGACTTCTCAGAGGCTGAGAGGGTATGTGTGGAGTTCAATAATCATTTTCATAGTCAGTTTGAAAACTATACTTTTCAAAATGGGTTATTGTTTAAAGGAGGATAGTTATGTGCACCTAAGGGATCTATGAGGGAAAATCTTATACAAGAGAAGCATAATGGTAGTCTTAGTGGATATTTTGGTCTTGATAAGACCCTTGAGTAAGTTTAGAGATTCTACTACTAGCCTAGGATGCATAAAGATGTGAGGAAGTATGTAGAATAATGTATTGTGTGCCAAAAAGATAAAGGTACTGCTTCTAATGCTGGTCTCTATCAGCTCTTACCAATTTTCAATAGGCCATGGGAATGTATCAACATGGAATTCATTGTTGGCTTACCAAGGACAACTACTGGATTTGATAGTATCTTTGTAGTGGTTGATAGGTTTAGTAAAATGAGCCACTTTACTCCATGTAAAACTACACATGATGCTAGCTACATTACTCAACTTTTGTTTAGATAAATTGTTAAAATCCGTGGATTCCCCTTAGTATAGTTTCACAAAGGGATGTCAAATTATTGGGACATTTTTGGAAGACATTGTGGAAAATAGTGGGAACTAATTTATCATTTGGATCAGCTTATCATCCCCACATTGATGGAAAAATAGAGGTAATTAAGAGGGTCTTAGGTAAAATTTTAAGGTGCTTGGAAAAGGAATATGGAAAGGTATGGGATCAAGTGTTACCACAAGAATATTTTTCCTATAATGATAGTGTGAATAGAAAAATTGGTAAAAGTCCTTTTGCACTGGTCTATGGTATTCATCCCAGAGGTGTTTATAAAATTAGAGGCTTAGGAAGCATGGAGGGTAGAAGTGGATATGGAGAGGACTTCACTCAATCAATGAAAGAGGTGCATGATCAAGTCAAGAAGACACTCAAATATTGAAAGATAAAGTAGATGAAAGGAAAAAGGAATTTCAGTTTGAAGTGGGAGACTTAGTGATGGTGAATTTGAACAAATCTAGTCTGAAGAAAGGAGTACCTAGTAAGTTTTAGATGAGAAGGATACAACCTTGTAAATTCCTAGGAAAATATGGAGTAAAATCTTACAAATTAGATCTACCCACAGAGTTGGAAATATCACCTGTGTTCAATGTGCAAGACTTGGTCAAATACAAGGGTCTAATACCATAGGGGACAAAAAACACTTCTGATGCTGAGGAGAAGGTTATTGATGATGTACCCTTACCATCCAAGAGGAAGCCACAAGAAAAGAGGGTACTGGATTCCATAGTTAAGAATAAGACTAGACATGGATAGTATATGGAACATGTCATCAAATGGAAACACCTACCTAAAGTAGAGGCTACATGAGTTGCATAAGCCGACTTTAAGAAGTTGGCAATAGATTCTTCAATACTGTCTCCAGATGTAACTTGACTTCTTTTGTTCAGAGGGAGCATGGTGCAAGAGAACCTAGGGGTTAGAACCCTAAATTTTTTTTGTGAAAGACCTTCTTATGGTCTTGGTATTAAATAGGGCTATTTATGGTTTTTGTGATGTTTTTTGTAGATTTGTGTTTTATTTGGTCCAAGAGACCCTTTTGATGTCCTGAAAGCCAAAATAGGAAAAAATTGAGAAAATGACACCTAGAGTGCTTAGATGAGCCTAATTTAAGTGTAATTAGGTCAATAATGTGATTTTACACTTTGTGGAACCCATTCATTGGGTTAGAATGAAGAAATTGTAAAAGTTGTAAAAGTTGCTTGAGCAACTTTTACAACTTTCAAATGTTGCTTGACAACATTTGGACAAAAGTTGTAATATGCCATAATGGAATTTATGGGTCATAATAGGTGGGTTTTCTGAGCCCCAGAGGACCTATATAAGGGTTTTTTTCAGATCCTATATGGAGGTTGGACAATTTTAGTTTTATTTTTCTTAAGAAGAATTGAATTGATAGTTATTGTATTTCTCCGTTTGCAAGAATTAGTTGGAATTCATTGTAAATGGATTGAAGTACTTGTTTTGGTATGTTTTATAGTTTCATGTAATTTTTTATTTTCTCTGTAAATACCTTTGGTAGGATTTTTATTAGTTTTGAGTGTTGTAAAACAAAGAATCCTTCCTGGACTATTCACTGCTAGTGAGAGGGTTCTTTGTATAAAAATGGTTCCACAATGTTTTCCCACCATGGGATCTTGATGGCCCATGGAGGACATGGAGTGGAACATATTTACATTCTATTTTATTTTTTACATCTTCTAAAGATATGGTTTTTGAATTTTAAAATCTTTCCCTAGGCGAGATAGCATGTTCCCGGTTAGTAGCAAGGAAGCAATAGTCAGAGTTTGGATGGAGGTTTGGATTGAATTAGACAAACAAATGAATGGAGGGTGGTATTAGGGTGTTGAGGAGGCCTTGTAATCATTGGAAAGAACTGATTAATCCATATATATCATTCATCATTGCTTCAAAAGTATGCAAACAATCCCAATTAGCCCTATTTTTAAGGACAAGCACATAGTCTACATTAAGTGTTGTACGGATAGTCTAAAGACCCCTAACCCTAAAAATCTATAATTTTGTCAAAAATGGTATTTGGAACAATGACAAGTTTGGGGGATTCTTTGGGAAAATTTTGAGTTATTTGGATTTAGGAGCCTAATTAGGGCTACAATGGATACTAGCCCTCTAACCAATGATCCATTGAGTCTGATGGGGAATTGATTGAACCTTGATCCCACTGTTAGGAATAGTCCCAAGAGATAACTAAGAGGGGGGAGGGTGAATCAATTATCTACTAGTTTTAATTCTTTTCTCCAATTAAGTACATAATAACATTAAGCATAAATAAAACAAGATAGCAAAAAATAGAACACCATAATTTTGGTTATGGGGAAACCAAAATAGGTAAAAACCTTGGTGGGAATTAGCATGCACAAAGAAATGAAGTAGAGTATAATGATCCATGTTAGAAGATCTTACAACCCTGTTAGGAGTTGATGTTTACAATACAATAAATACAGTGACCTGGTTAAGGGTCGGACCCTGTTAGGAGTTTTTTACAAATAACCCTGTTAGGGGTGAGGACACACTGTCCAAGAGCACACTGCTAAAATGATGAAGACTATAAACTTCTGTAAAACATATATATACATATATACACTATATCAACATAACTCAACTTTAACTGAACTTCTGAATCTGCATGTATGAACATAGATGATGTAACACACCTAGGCTTTCTCTTTACCCTATTCTCCTCTGGGGTCTCTTAGGAAAATTTAGTGACCTATTAGGGTTCTATGCTCAACCCTACTCTCCTTAGGTATCTTGACACAAGATCCTAACCTTTCACCTAGTGCTCACCAATAGTACTGATAAAAAATGCTCCATTCTGCAACACAAACTAACTAGGTCTTTCCTAGTCTCAATCTCCAAGAATTGTCTCAATTCCTCTTAGGACTTATCTCCATGGAAGGATAGGTCATCAATACCTCCACTGGTTCCATTTGAACCCCTACATACACCATTCACAAAAATATATCAATCGAGTGCTTTAAAGTGCACCCTTCTCAACCCAAATAGGGATACAAGCCAATTAGGCCTTTTTCTTGCCTTTTTGAAGATAAATTGAAATTTTCCCACACAAGCCTCCAAAAAGGTTTAGGATTCACACACCCTTTATCAATTTCTTTGATATTTTCAAGATCTCCAATCCTCAAGTTGTCCGTACAACCCTTCCTACAATCATGCCTAAAAATCAGGGCTTTAGGGCTTATTGACAGTCTGAACACAAGAGTGTTCTTTCAACACACCAAACAACTCCTCCAACCTTCTCCTTAAAATTGGGGGTCTTTCACACATTAATCTATCCCTCCATGAGCTTTGGTTGAAGCCACCAATGCAATCAACCCTCCTTGCATCACTTGCAATGTTTCTCAATCCCTAGCCATGCACAATAGGCTCGCCTAGGGCATCATTGCAAAAATAGAAAAAATATTTTATTGGGACCCTCATTCTATAAAAATAATGTACATGGAGTCTCCTCACCCATGCCAAGAGCCCATACAGAATCTACAGTGGTAAGTTGAGTTAAGACCCCATTTGTCCAACCTGCCTGGTTCAGACCAGCGACAGGGCAAAACACAAAGAATTTAACTAATCTAATACAAAAAATAAAAATTCAAAAATTAATTCCACATATAATCTCAAAATAACCTACCCTACATTAATCAGTGGCTATAGAATAAGATCTAATCCATCTAACTACTGTAATCAAGAAAACTCACTAAAATTGCTCTGAAAATGCACACACAGAAAATTATGTATATTCAAAATGTTCACCAAGCTTGCTTACAGGTCAAGGAAGGCCTCTTATACTTGTCCCCATCCATAATCTGATGGTTTTAGATAGTTACAATAACCATTTCATCAAAAATTCTCTTCTTGCATAATTGTTGTCAATGTTGTCAATGACAACATTGACAATTTTGATAACTTTCCACAATTTTAGGAAATACACTCTAAACTTTGTTCTAAGACCATGAACACATCATAATAGACTTAGGTAGATCATTCCTACCTCTCTTAGGTCCTAAAAGACTTTCTTTCTAAATTTGACCCCTATGTGCTTGATTCACACCATTGCCATAACATTGGTAATTAGGGTCCAATTTGGCACTTGTCTCTTAAAAGACCAAAAAAACTTGAAAAAACCTTCCCTAAAGACCTAACACACACCTTAGGACACCTATATTCCTATTATTCAACTAGTGGTTTGGCTAGAACTACTACAAGCCAAAAGAACTCGAAGCCCTAGGTCACCAAGGAGCCTTACCTAGGTGTTCCTGCACCAATAGCATAATAGATATGTCTTCAACATAAAAACAACCAAGAAAGGCTCCAACATATCCATACTAAAAATTGAATACAGTACAATGATGTATACTATATGTTGTCATCAATGACAAACATATAGTCAACTATTTGCACACAGGAAAATCTGCAACAATCTGCCCCTTTGACATTGATGACAACATATGATATGAAAAACACCATCAATCCAAAAGTGTCTTCTTTATTTTTACAATCTTCTCAATATCCTCATCAAAGGTTCCCCTTAACTATTGTATCTCCTTTTACTGTGTTTTTATTTTCATGACTGTATACTCCCCCAGAGTATATGCTCCCCCTTACTATATACTCACCCTTTGACATCAATGGCAAAGGATGCCAAATACAAATAAGCACATGTACTACTCCAGAAGTAGAGTAGTCAACCACTCATCAGTCACCAAGGACTGATGCACTTGCTGTGAATTCTAATCAGACTTAGGAAAGGGAATTAATCCCAGCTTCTTCCTGAGATACTCAAAAGTATCTTTTGATAAAGGTTTCATAAATATGTCTACCAAATGATCTTTGGTGCTCACATAATCCAAATTCACTTCTCTCTCTGCAACTCTTTCTCTTATAAAATGATATTTTATTTCTATGTGTTTTGTCTTTGCGTGCATCACAGGGTTCTTTGACATATTAATAGTGCTAGTGTTGTCACAATGAATGACAATAGGATAATTAATCTGAATACCAAAGTCTTTAATCATCTTCTTGATCCAAACCATTGTTGAACAATTAATTACTGCTGCTACATAATTAGCTTCTGTTGTTGACTGAGAAATATAGTTTTTCTTCTTGCTTGTCCAAGTAACCAACCTATCTCATAGAAATACTGCTCCTCCTGAGGTACTCTTTCTGTCATCATCACAATCTTCCCAATCTGCATCTGTCTACACATGAAGTTCTACATTTTCTGAATTAGGATACCATAATCCATAGTCTATAGTTACTTTTAAATATCTGAATATTCTTTTTATTTCCATTAAGTGATTTTTTTTTGGTTCAGCTGCAAATCTCCCAACAATGCCAACTGCATTAGAAATATCTGGTCTAGATTGAGTGAGATATATGAGTTTTCCAATCATAGACTTGTACAGTGTTTTGTTTACTATTGTGGAGTCATCATTTTTAGAAAGCTTGCTTCCTGTTATCATAAGAGTTCTTACTGTCTTGAAATCTTCCTTCTTGAATTTCTTCAATAGCTTCTTCACATATTTAGACTAATTTATGAATATACCTCTCTCTGTCTGCTTTACATTCAATCCCAAGAAGTATTTTATAGGTCCAATCATGCTCATTTCAAATTCGCTCTACATCTGTTTGGAAAATTCTACACTAAGCTTGTCATTACCTCCAAAAATAATGTCATCAAAAAAGATAGCAACAAGTAATAATCCTTAAGGTGTCTCTCTTATGAATAAGTTGCAATCTGTTGCTCCCTTTTTCAATGTAATCTTTGTCAAGTAGCCATCAAGTCTCTTGTACCATGCTCTTGGGGCATGTTTAATTCCATAGAGGGCTTTCTTTAGTCTGCATACCATGTCTGGTTTGTATGATAATTTAAATCCTTCAGGCTACTCTATGTAGACTTCTTCCTTTAAGTCACCATTCAGAAATGCTAACTTGACATCCATATGATATAATTTAACTTCTTGAATGTTGCATAAGCTAAAAATAATTTAATAGCTTCCAGTCTGCTCATAGGGGCAAATTTTTTAGAGTAGTCAATTCCTTCTCTCTGTGCATATCCTTTACATACCAATCTTTCTTTGTTTCTTATAACTGTACCATCTTCATTCATTTCATTTTTGAATATCCACTTATTTCCAATCACATTTTTGTCACAAGGTCTAGGGACCAATTCCCATGTGTCATTGTTAATTATCTGATCTAATTCTTCTTGCATTGCATTTTTCCAATCTGAATCATTACAAGCATCTTCAACACTTAAGGGTTCAATTTTTGAAAGTAAACATACCTCTTCATCAACGGTTGAACCTTTTTCTCTAGATCTTGTCAAAACTTTACTGCTTTGATCTCCAATGATATCTTCTTTTGAATGGTATCTAGATGTGCATTTTGGAATTTTAGGTGTGACACTCTCATCTGTGATTTGTGATTCCTCTTCACTTGGTTCAGGGTTATCGCATGATACATCAATACAGTCAAATATTTTTTCAATAACAGTTTCTTTATTGATAGGTCTAGGTTCATCTTCAATCATAGGTGCATATTCATAATATCTCTCTTGAATCATGTACTTCTCATCAATCTTCACATGTGCACTTTCAATGATTTTCTTCAACCTTAGATTAAAACATTTGTAAGATTTTCTCTTAGTACAGTAACCAAGAAAAATACCTTCATCGCTTCTAGCATCAAACTTTCCAACACCATCATCTCTCTTGATGTAACACTTGCTTCCAAAGATTCTGAAGTGTTTTACTGTAGGCACATTAACAAACCAAAGTTCATAAGGTGTTTTGTCTGTGCCTGGCCTTAGTTGAATTCTATTGATAGTGTAGACTACTGTATTAACTACTTCTCTCCAATAGGTGTGCGCAACTTTTCCTTCAATCATGATAGTGCACGCTGTGTCAAGTATGATCATGTTTCTTCTTTCTACAATTCCATTTTGTTGAGGGGTTATGGGTGCACTTAGTTGTCTTTTGATCCCATGTTCTTTGCAGTACTCAAGAAACTTTTCAGAGGTGAATTCTCCTTCTCTATCAGATCTCAGACATTTTATCTTTAATCCAGACTCATTTTCAACTTTAGCTTTGAATATTTTGAACTTCTCAAAAGCTTCAGATTTATCTTTCAAGAACGCAACCAACATCATTCTATAGAAATCATCAAAAAACAAAATGAAATACATTTCACCATAGTATGATCTTGTTTGAGTAGGTCCACATAAGTTAGTATGCACTAGATCTAATTTGTTCTCTGCAGAGTTCTGTTTGCTTTTGAATGAGTTCCTCACATGCTTTCCCATCACACATTCCCTGCACATAGTATCAACTAGTCTTGCAATTCTAGGAAGGTCTCTTACTGCCTTTACATTGCTTATCTTTACTATGTTGTCAAAATTTATATGACAAAGTGTTTTGTGCCATAACCAACTATCATCCACTTTTGCAACAAAACAACTTACTTCGGAGTTGAGCTGAAAAACATTACCTTTGGTCTTTGAACCTGATGCTATCATGTCTCCTTTTTTATTAATGATGCACTTGTTTTTTTTGAATTGTAACTGATATCCTTTATCGAGCAACTGTCCAACACTTAGTAGGTTATGATGTAAACCATCAACGTATAGAACATCATCTGTCTTGTTCTTTCCATCTAAAGTGATAGATCCTCTGCCTATGATAGGTTTAGGAGTGTTATCTCCAAATCTAACCATGCCACTTTTGTACTTATCTAGATGTAATAATCTATCTTTGTCTCCTATCATGTGATGTGAACACCCGCTGTCAATGATCCAGTCTGTTTTGATGTCTGCTTGTCAAACTAAAGCCAATTCTTGTGCTTTCTTTTCATCTTCAATTTTCATTTCATCAAACATTTTTTCAATATCTTTAATTGCAATGAATCCAATTTCATCCTCTCCTGAATCATCATCAGTCACACCATCTTCAACAATATGGTAGAATTCCTTATTATATTTGGGCTTGTAATTTAATCTGAACTTCTTGACTCTTGTAGGACACTTGGATGCAAAATGGCCAACTTTGTTGTATGAAAAACATTTGAATGGTAGCTATCCTTCATATTTTCCTTTTCCTTTCCTTTCTTTCTTAGCGATCATAGCAATGATTTATTCTAGTTTTGTATCCACTTCTTCTTTCTCAATATTACTAGAGATGCTCAAGGATTTCTTACCATGGACTGAGGCTTTGAAAGTTGTTTCAATTTTAAGTTCTGTCTTCAATCTTGATATCTCGAATGATGAAATTTTGTTGATCAAGGTTTCTCTTTTGAAGTCTTTTGAAAATTTCATGGTTTCATCCAAGATGTTTATCTTGCTCACATAATCTGCTGTCAATGTAGTCATCAGTTTGTCCATTATGTCTTCCTCTAAAATTTATCCACCATTGTTTCTGATTCTTGAAACTACTTCATTAATTCTCTAATTGTAAGCTCTGATATTTTCTTCAGGTAGCATCTCTAAATTGTTGTATCTTTTCTTCCATGTCTTTTTGCGCGCATTCTTGGCTTGGATGTATCCTTCAAACATGTCTTCTAGCTATTTCCATATTGAATAGGCTTTATCTGCGTTTTTAATATCAGAAAATTCACTGTCAGATAAGGCACTAATTAGGGCTTCTTTGGTAATTGCATTTTGGGTGAATACTTCCTTTTGTTTAATAGTAGAGTCTTCTTCTGCAAGATCTTTCAAAGTAGGAACATCAATTGCATGAGTAGAAACCTCATAGATCTCAAAACCAATGCACTGTAGA
>MU225642.1:833051-871795 GCA_018584345.1 Thuja plicata
GTGAATCATTTATCTACTAGTTTTAATTATTTTCTCCAATTAAGTATAGAATAATATTAAGCATAAATACAACAAGATAACACATAATAGAACACTACAATTTTAGTTACAGAGAAACCAAAATAGGTAAAAACCCCGGTGGGAATTAGCACCCACAAAGAACTGCACTAGAGTATAATGATACCTATTAGAAGATCTTAAAACCCTGTTAGGAGTTGATCTTTACAATGTAATAAGTACACTGACCTAGTTAAGGGTCAAACCCTGTTAGGAGTCTTTTAAAAATAACCCTATTAGGGGTGAGGACACACTGTCCAAGAGCACACTGCTAAAATGATGAAGGCTAAAACCTTCTGTAAAACATATATACACTATATTTGATAATAAATTATTTGAGTAGACCCGCTATTTTGATCAGTTCCAGTGAATTGTATGCACTCTCTGCTTCTTTACATAGATCTTCAACTGATGAATGATATAGCTTTACTGTCCCAAAACAACGAGCATCCTGCTCTGTTATTTTCTATTGTCTATTACTTTTTATTCACACTTGGTTATCACAAATGAACTACTATATGTATCTTCTCCAAAAGATATGATCATGTCAGCTGTAGGAATCCCTTCAATACTTTTCTTGTCGGATAAACTAAGCACGCAACATAATTAGAACCACACAAATTAAAATTAATAGACGCATCGCTTCACATAGTTGGTTCCACCAAAATCACTCAAACGTCACACTTCAGATGAAACATGTTTAACGCCTTTGGTTAATCATATTTGACTCATAACTAAACATGATTACGAACACGCATATCCCAAAGATAGGCGCAACTGAAGAATCAATAAAATTACTGTCAGCTCTTAAAATCAATCCTCTTAAACTGTGGCTGGTAAACAAATCAACATAACTAAACTTTAACTGAACTTGTGAATCTGCGTGTATGAACATAGCATAATAAATATGCCTTCAACATAAAAACAACCGTGCAAGGATCCAACATATCCATACTAAAAATTAAATACAGTACACTATTGTATACTATATGTTGTCATCAATGACAAACATATAGTCGACTATTTGCACACGGGCAAATCTTCAACACCTACATCTTCAAGAAAGAGTGTAATAGCAAGAGTTTGGAGTGTATTCAATCTTGCAAAGTGACTGAAAGTGTTTAGGATGATTTGAGTGAACTTAACCTAGTAAGTTCAAGATAATGTTGTACCACCTTTGATAGTGAGGCCCTTGTGGATTAGGGGAAGGAACTAAGTGTATTCTCCTAGTTTAGGGTTAAGAAGAAAAAACGTAGTAGGTTCAAAGAGTGACCTAAAGAAGAGTCAAGATGACTCTATAATTGATGAGCCTCCCTATCACTAGAAGCATGAATTAAGATTAGAATGTCACATAGTATCATAAACACAACTAAAACACCATAAAATTGTAATCAAAATACGAAAATAATAATATTGAGTTAAAGTATCATTGCTTTGACTTTCAACATTGGAACTTTATACTAAGTTTCAATCATCCAATGGATTATCTTCTTCTTCTTCTTCATCAAAGGCATTAGTTGATTCAAAAATAGTTCCAGTGCCACTGGATCAACTGCATCAATAAAATTCTCGCTTTCCAAATCTTCAAATTCTTGTCAGTTTTTTACTTTTCAGTACAGGCAGGAGCATAATGTGAGGGATCAGATAGTTTAAACAATTATTTTCCCAACAGTGATTGCCAAATTCAAATATCAGACAGTGAGAACAATGAGGATAGCTATGCTGCATCAGGTTCATCTGTAATGCAAAACACCTCTTTACAGGTCAATCTCAGTCAAGAAGCATCAAATACTATAAATAATAATTGGTCCATCAACTTCAGAGCCAATTGTTCTTCTTCCAATGTTAGGGAGTGTGACAAGCTAAAAGGTATTTCAGATGAGTGCAACACAAAATGTAAAATTATTCCCGCCTCTGATCCATTGGAGTATAATTTGTCCAATGAATTGAAAATTGATTATAGTGTTACCAAATATAGTGAAGTTGACAAGATATTACATAATATGGATGATTTTAGCATAAAAAGAAGAACTATGAACTTAACTATGATAGAGTTTCCATCTCTCTAGGAATATTGTCCTGTATGTTATATCGCACATCTTAAAATGTCCGGGGAAGCATTGTTGTCATTCACATCACCCTCCAAGTACCCTCCCACCAAGAGACTAATTAGTGTAAGTTGTGCATTTTTATCCCCAGTAGCTTCTTAGAGACAAGTTGTAACAGTATTATCTACACCTCTGCCTGTTTCAAAAAAATTCATTGATTTGACAGACTCACCTGCAACATAAGTAATGGTTCTTAAAGTGTGTTAGGAGCTTTGATTAAGGAAATCAAAATAAAAATGAAACCATCAATACATAATGTTTCAAGTGTTATCATTGAATTGAGTAGATGCACAATATTGGTATTGATGCATGCGATGTATAATACATTATATGTGATATTGTAAACCTGGAGAAAAGATGACAAAACGTTCAGTTGGATCGAACATATTCTCTTTGGATTTTTCTAATTATTGTTTGAATGATTTATCTATAAAATATTATATATATGTATATGTACATGGCAGATACTACCTAGTAGAATAAAGACATTCATCTAAAGGACTGTGGCCCAATAAGGCTGAAAGATGGCCTTTATTTAATTCCAATTTTATAAACCTTGCAGTAACTCTATGATAATTTGTTTATTATTCTTCTTTGGAGTAGCACTCATTTGTATATAGAAATTTTTTAAATCACCAAGTTCAGTATATTATAAGTTAAAATTTTCTATAAATCCCACCAAGCATAGAACACCTTTTGGCTTAGAAGTCACCTCCAATTGATACAAATCCCACCAAGCATAGAACACCTTTTGGATTAGAAGTCACCTCCAAGGGGTTTCTATATCTATAACATTCATTTGGACATGAATGCAATTTCGTGAGTATGCATGCATGAATAGATTGAGAACTTACCATTTATGAGTGAAGAGATTGACCAAATTGTGTTGAACAAAGAACACAGAACAAAAATATTAAAAGAGAAAAAAAGAGATAAAGAGGCTTTGATGCTTATAAAATTGTCAGTTGCATAAAATACTACTTGAGTGCCAACCCTACGGACAAACCTAAAAAACAAACAAGCATTGTATCTGAAGAATCAGTTGTTTTCTACGAAGTACTGAATTTGGTGTGTAGAAATTTGAGCAAAGGAAGATTGACGTGCAAACAATTGATTATTAATATAGGTGAAATATTAGAAATTTAAATGAAAAAATACACAAATTTAATTAAGATATTGATTTCCACAGTGAAAAGAAACAACATTAAGTTTATATTTCACAACTGCCAATAGGGAACATATATTAATGAGAATATCTAGGGTAACAAAACTAGGATAGAAAAGTCTAAGAAATAAGGAATATATTTTTCAAGGTTCCATAAGAAATAGGAGGAAGGGCTCTATAGGTAGTTTTTTTTTTTTTTTTAACTTTTTTTAAATACGTATTGGAGAAGAGGTGAACTCAATATCATTTAGGTGTTTAAAATATGCACTTTGCCATTACACTAGATATCTTTTGTCCTATTATCATAGATAGTTGCACCATTATTCTAGTCTTATATAAGGTTATAAAAATATAATTAGATGATAAATTAAGTTCCTAATTAGAAAGAAAACAAGTCAAAATAGAAATGCAAATTTTATTGGTATTCAAATTGGGTAATGTTTTGCTAATTTCTTGCTTGATGTTTTTTTTAAGTTCAAAATTTTCAATGATGAAATTATTTATAAACTAAAATATACACTATACTTGACTAATTTTTATCATACAATAAATTATTAGGAATTAATTTTATTCCCATGCAATACATCATAAACATTTGATTGCTTAATTGTCTAGTACATCTTTAATTTCTTAGTGAATATACTATATTGGTTTTTCTATCAATTACTTTATGTACCATATCAAACTAATTCCTTAATCTCTCAACACACCATAATTGGTTAATTAATCACCTAAAACATCATGAAAGCTAACTGTAATAACTAGAAATACCATTAAAATTAATTTATTAATCACCGAAAACATCATGAGAGTTTATTTCTTAATCACCTAATACACTAACAACATGAATGTGCCATTTCTTGATCACCAAAAACACCAACATGAATTGGCAAAAAAACATGAGAAAATACAAAACCAAAGCTTATTAGCAAACTCAACAACCAAATTGATTTTTTTTCCAAGTTTCTCAATCACCCAAACATTATTCCTTGACATTATTTGCAGCTCCAAAAATAAAATATAGCATTTCAAAGGATAGAGATAAATGCAACGGTGTGAAAACATCACCACTTCTAATAACATTGTGCAATGCATGTACTAGAGTTATTTTTGATTTTACTAGAGTGATTTTGGATTCTACTAGAGTTTTATTTGTTTTTAATTAACATCCTACTTGAAAAATGTTAAAAAAGTAGCTTGCAACTCCTCTCACATATTGAAGATATTGTTTAATCTTTAAAATATAATTGATCACTATAGAGAGCTTTCAATTAATCAGACAGGGGTCATAATCAACAATTGGAAATTTGGATATAAAAATTTCACTAGAAAAAATCTTGATGGCTAGTTTAATTTGACGTAATAAATATCTAAACTTCAAAAAATTTTGTTTTGGAATGTTAAAGATCTTATTCAAATTCTTTAATAAATGTTTTATACACTAAATTATAGAATATTTCTCAGTGGAAATTTACCTGGTTTGCACTTGGTCTATCTGGTTCTTCTCTAGTTTGACCCAGGTTTTTCCTAAATGAACCAACCTACCTGGGTTCAAACCCTAGGTAAACCCATAGGAGATCCAGACTAGAACCAAGTACTAGTTCCTACCATGGCTGGTCTGAGGGAAAACTAGACATCCTAGGTTGAGACCAATAAATATCCAAATCAAGTTATTAAATCTTATTTTGAGGGAAATACTTTCTAGTTAGTTCCCAAGTATTTTCTAAAGAAATATGCTTTATCACCAAATACAGACCCTACAAGAAATAATCATATAACAAATAAATTGCATTGAGAGAAATAGTTTGATAGTCACATCAAATTCAAAGTTCCATATAGAAATCCATAAGCTATTTATCAACAGGAAGAAGATATGTGAACTTACAATATCTAGAAAGAAAATACCTGAAGAAAGAGATCAATGAAGACATTGTAGTGAATGGGACAACCACCCTCCATTTAAGACATCATCAGTGTAAATTTCACAGCACCTTGGAAAATTTAATCAATAAACAAGACCTTTTTTTTAAAAAAACATCTTCAGATTCAATATTAGAAATATATTTCTATAAACTCATAATACCCGGGGATCAGAGTGCAAAATTTTCTGAAGGAGATGCAAGTAATCATTTACCTTACCTACAAAAATCAAGAGTTCCCTATGTTTTAATTTTTTTAATTAAACAAAAACATGACGAGATTAAAACAATAGAGTAGACCAATTCACTAATGAAAGAATTTTTAAATTTCTTATGTTCCCAATAAAAAAATATTATAGAAGTTGCTACGACATTAAAACCATGAAGGATTTTTCTAAAGTAGAGCATAAAGAAAAACTATAAGCAACTCCAAGCCACTTGACTAAATCAGATATAATTTCCCCAACCACAATTACCCAGGCCATTTTGAGTATAAAAGAAATAAGAATTTCCAAAACATACTTTCTCAAAAAGTGAAATGAGGAAATAGATGAAATATATATACACAAAGAAGACATAGAACATGGTGGACAAAACTTACGGACTTTACATTGGAAACTTTTGTTGATGACAATTATTCAATTGTGTATTGTCATTGATGTTTACACAAGTATAGTGATGTTTACACAAATGTCTAATCCTATCCGAGCACAGTAAGTTCATGCCAAGTTCTCTTGGGCATTGAAGAGGACCAGAGTGATTTTCAGTTCTAACCGAGTTCACTCGGGTATTACAGTGTTGGTCGGGCATTGAAGGATTTCAATATTGACCGAGTTAAATAGATAGTGTCAGTCGACTAATAGGAGTTTATATTTTATGGATAATTGGTTATATGCAGCCGACAAACATGAGTTTAATTATTTATTTGGAAGGATATTAAGGCCGACTTGACAAGGCTTATCATATATATATAAGGTCAATTTAGGATTGAATATTGAGACAGTGTGAGGAAGTGTGTAAGTGATATGAAGAGTGAAGGCAAAATCAGATGGGATTCTGATTGAGGACAGAACACAGAGAGCTTCAATATAATATATGATTAGTAAGGATCAAGTGATCAATCAAGAACAAAGATCTGAATCAGCAAAGATAGTTTCTTATCAAAACGGTTCAATCCATTTTTACTTTCTAAAAATTGTAGCAGTGATCAAAAACTCTTAATAGAGTAGACTTAAGAGTCTTTTATAAATCCTCTCACAAGGTGACATTTCTACATTGAAGTGTTAGAAGAGCTCTCACAAGGCCACTCCTTACAGGGTGATTAAATCCTCTAACAGGGTCACACCTAACAGTGTGTTATTTTAACCTTTAACATGGTTGGCTCCTAACATGGCTCACTTCAGAAGAATGAAAAAAGTGACTAGTTGCAATTTGTGGCTTTTCCCATATTGGGATTCCACGTTAAATATTGTTGTTATCTGTGTACATTTCATTTTCTTTATGGTTTATGTTTCTGCAATTAATTACTAAAGATAAACCACAGTTAATATCTTAAGATTTGGTATGTTAACCGAGTGACAGTAGAATATCTGTGTTAATCAAGCAACACTGAAATTTTTTTTTAAGACATCTAAGGGACTTGGATTTATTTTTGTGGTAACTGATTCACCCCTCCCCTCTTAGTTACTCAATTCATTTCCAACAACTTTATCCAAAAGGGATTTATAATATTTCCTATATAAGAAACATTTAATCAAAATAAAAGATATTATACTAATTACCAAGAATATAGGAAACCTTAGAGCATAAAAGACCATATACTAATTTAGTAATTACAAAGTGTAGAACTGATCAGTGTGCAAACTATGGTAGTTCTAGAGACTCCTTCATGACTAACCTTCATAAGATCCTCCGATTCCTCACTGCACTCCAACTTATCCTCAACAAGCCAACTCTCCAAAATGTTCTTTTTATTCTAATTTACAACTAATCGTGATAGTTCAAGAGACTCAAATGCATTTAATTTTCCTTTCGTCAATAGAGTACCAAAATATAGGTGAAGAAGTGGTGTTTTCCCTCATTGTACTGGAACACCCTGGAATAAAATTGGAAGCTTCTTTAATATTAATTCTAAGGAGTATGATATTTTTAAATATTCATCCCTTGCTATTTATTGGACCTACTTCCGATAGGATATAACTCTGATGAAATCCAAAACTACCTGAACTTTGCTACAGTGTTTAGCGTACGAAGAATGCCTTGAGAAGATTCTGCAGCACGTTCTACTGCTTCTTTATAATTCATTTGAGAAAACAACTCTTGGAACCGATGGACAACCTACATAGAAAACACAAATATTCAATTACAACATCTATTTATTCAAGCTGAAAGAACATAATGATACATGTAGACGTCTAAAATCGTCCTTATATTAATTTAATTAATATTCCCATAGCATTATAATTAATTTTAATTAATTAATTATATTTGTTATATTCTTCTATTTATTTAATTAAATATGATTCACTTTATTTAGTATTTAAATTTAATTTAAATACCATCCCCTTTAATGAATTAAATCTTATTTATATATATTTCCCTCATTAATTACTTTTAAATAAATTTTAAATTTATTTATTCCTCCACATGACTTAATTCTACTAAACCATAATTAATCTAAATTTAATTTGAATTAAACTAATTTGAACCTAGATCCTACCCTACCTCACATCACTCTCACCAAACAGTCCTACTTACTAATTAACTAAGGTTGATTAGGATAATTTCTTGATTCCTACACATATTAGTCCTAGTTATTTACTCACACATGTGAGCAAATTTCCAAAAATTGAATTTTCCAAATAATCCTAATTTGGTACCAACAAGGTTTCTTACAACCTTGATGACACTTTCTTACACTTTCTAAAAGTGTTTTATTGGACAAAAACTCTTACACCTCTTACAAGATCCTTCACATGTGTACTTTAAGTACACCTTGACCTATCACATCAAAAGTTGCTCACACATGTGTGAGAAAAATTGGCCTCTTGCATGGCTTATGTGTCCCTCATGTGGAACCTATGTGGATGACACATGAGCTCCACCTCATCCAAGCCCTCTCTCTCCTCCAAAAAATCTATAAATAGAGGCCATTGTCAAGAGAAAATCATCTCTCATTTATGCATTGTTATCATGCTAGTTTAGTGTTTGAATTTCATAGCTCATTTTCATGTTTATGCTTTTAGTTTATTTAGAAATCACATCTTAAGTTTAATCATAGAATGAATCTAGTTTCTTTGAATCTCATGCATATCATTTTAGTCTAGCTTTGCATCTTCATCATCCACATTTGGTGAAGGCTTGAGACAAGTTCCTCATACTTGTTCTTGAGCTCTTCATTTAGTTGCATTTAGTCTCAATCAATGAATCAAGTGTGATTTTAGTATTGTGTTGGGAGAGCACACCCACATAATTCTCTAAGATAAAATCAACAAGGCATTGGGTGCCCTTGTTCATCTCATCGAAGGTTGTGACAGAGTCCCTTGTTTTTAGAGTATGTTCTTAGACATGTTAGTTGTTTGAAATGATTTATATCTCTAACATTTGCATGTCTGAGCATGCTTCCAACAGGTAGGATTTTAGCACATACATTTTGGCACACCCGGTGCAACCCACATCCCTAATTTTCAAAAATTCTAATGTATTTTTTGTGTTTTTTAAAATTCTAGAAATTTTTTATGTAGAGCCATCTCCATTGTTTCTGCCGTCCGTGTTCCTAGACTTTCATTTGCCCATACCGTTGTCTGTATAGATCACTGTCTACGCCTATCAATAGCTATCTCCGCATATCAAAATCCAGATTTAATTTAAACAATCTTTAGAAAAGTTTTTACTAATTTTTGCGATTTTAAGTCTCGGGTTTCTGACAGGGTGTTAATTTTTAAGAGTTAAACACTGCCAAAATTAGTAAAAAGTTATATATGTTTGTTTATTTAAATCTATTTTTTTTCTAACTGTCTATTGTTCACAGTCTATGTAGGAATTCAACCATCTCCACATATTACCGTCTGTGCCATCAAACTATCGTCTACAATTTTTTAGTTTCCTGACATGTATCAGTTTCTGCCTTTCACAGAATGTCGTCTGTGCTCTGACTTTACTGTCTGTGCAGATCGCTGGCTATGAATGTACTCTGTCGTCTGCAAAATTTTTCTGTGATTTATAATTTTTAGCATATTTTAGGGTTACTGATATCTTTCAAGGTTTTACAACATCATTTTTTGAAGACCATAATATCAGAGACTACTAAATTTTTGTGTTTGTAGGATGATTGGAGAAGAAAAACAAACAAAACTACTAATATTTTTTCTTACATGTTGCCTTGAAAATTCCAACCAAACGATCATGCTTCTTAGCATATTTTTTTACTAGGCACCTAGATTTAATTAGGAGGTTTATTTGTGTGATTTAAAATAAACATTAGGGGATTATTCTCTCTTCATTTTTGGAAGATAAAAAACCTAGACATATTTATTTTGTTTTAGGCAAATAAGTCTTTTTGGAAAGAACAAAGTGTTTTGTATGTTTGGAAAAAAATGACACTAGGTAGGAGAGTATGCTCTTTTCCCCTTGAGGTAAAATTAGAAATCTAGACCCCTTTTTGTCGCCAATCCATCTTTTAAAGTTAATCCTTTAGATGGGCCTTCCGGTTGAAGAAAAAATCTCTCGGGAATGACCCACATGAGAATGAGGTGTAAGCCACACCAATCCAACTCACGTTAATCAAATTTACTCCTTTGGGTTAAAGCCTCGGGAGTCAGTTGGCATTTGAGATTATACTCGGCTCTCATCTAACTTAAGTGTGGCCTCGCGGTCTTAATCACATTTACGTGACCACTTTTGTTAAGACACTCTATGGGGATATACGCCTGAATCATGCTTGCACGGACATAGAGGATACAATCAAACAAAGACCCTTACTAAGAACTCTAGGCATAGAAGCTATCTGATTCACCTCTGAATGATGATTTATTATAGTGCAAGGGGAGGAGATTCTTGCAAGGGGAGGGAAGAATCTCCTTGCAAGATCCCCATCATACGTGTTCCAGGGTATTGTGTTGCGAAAGAGATCTTTGTAGCATGACAACAATACCTAGAAAAAGGAAAAAAATTGGTGCTCTTTCGGGAGTGACACTGCTATGTGAGCTGAAGGAGTACCAAGCAATGGGTCTATAATATTTCATTCAAAGCCAATTCCTTAGGTAGACTTGTGTTTGAAGTACTTGAACAACATTGAAAAATCCAAAACATGAATGAAATACCCAACAAACAAAATTTATCACACATGCTTGTATCCCTTAAGATTTCTTTGTCCCTTTTTGGATTATTTTCAAGACCTATGCTGGTTATTTTCTAGTGTGAGTGTGCTAAAATTGGTTCTTTCCATTGAACAAATCCGTCAAAAGTCAAACTAAAGTCCAAAATATGTTCAAAATCTCAAGACACTGCCCTAACAACAGTCTGTCATCTCCGCTCTGGAGTCAACATCTGCATAGATCACCATCTCTGCACATCACCATCTACGCATATCACTAGCTGCATCATAGACTGACATCTTTGCTTGAAAATAGTGAGCTTCAAAATCTGTGGAATCTTGAAATCATTTGTCCTAAATCATTCATTCACTCAGTCAAAATTAAGTTTTTCACCATATGACATGACCAGTTCCAAGAAACATAAGAAGTTTAAGCTTCCAACACCTTCGGTTTATCAAGAATAGAAAGAAACTACTCGCAAATCCAAAGAATATCAACACATTTCTACATCAATCAAGAAAGAAATTGAGTATTGTGAGAAAATTGACAAAATCATGTACAACAACAAAATTTGTAATTTCATGGCCAAATATCCTATTAACCATGCTTTTGTCACGCTTAAGCAATACAATTAGACAACCCTCTTGTTTCTAAAATAAATTCTTCAATTCTTCCATCATCATCAAACATCATTATTTCTCTTGGAGCATTACATATCAATCCCTTTTTTAGGTTGAAAGACCTTAATCAAAGTATTACAGAACTTCATCCTCAAACAAACACAACATTTCTTATAGACCATCAGGTTATTTCAAGTAATTTAAATCTATTAGTGATGTCCCATTTTTCTTGAGATCACAAGTCTATCTTCAAGTAGAAAAGATATCATTTAGTCCTTTTGTGTTTGTATCATCAAAAGGTCCTGTTATGCTTAGCTTTTGTTCTAAAAACCTTTAAATCAAAATTAATCAATCAAATCAAACCTTAATCAATCATCAATCCTTATCTAATCAATATAATCCAATCAAATCAAATCAAATCAAGAATCAGATCTTTGCTCCATTCCATTTCATCTCTCAATCTTACATCTTCTTGTCTTCCATTCTTCTAAGTTCGCCATTGTATGGTAGTCACTTGATCCCAAGCTAGAAACATGAGGCGTGCAACACTCAACACCGCTACCTATGAGAAGAATCCTTTTTCCCATCAATACTTGCAAGGCACTGAAGTAACAGCTGAGGAAGTTCCTAAGGAAACTGAGTTAGTGGAACAAGAAGAAAGACCTACCCAAGTGAACGATTTCCTTAGCAATCCATATAACTTAAAAATGGTTGAAAAAGCCATTAATCAAAATAGCGGTGAGATCTTCTTGAATCTTATTTGAAATGGCATCACAATGTTCACTGACTTTGATGAATTGCTCCTTACTCAAAACATCACCAAAGTTGCCGCTATTGCTACCGCAACCATGGCTTCTAATTCAAAGGCTACATCATCATGTGATACTAGTAACAGAACTATTAGTGAACCTTCCACATTGATACCTACATCAACACCTGTATCAACAACTACATCATCAACCCAATTGACACAAGAACAAATTCAACAGATCTTAAGCATTTTTCTGAACATTACTGCGCACAATAGTACTCATGCAACAACAAATACCACTCAAGGAGCAAGCGCTAATGTCAACAACATAGGGAAGATTTCCATGCCTTTGTCTACATCATGTATATTTCAAACAACGGGTATGAAGACATCCACAACCAACACATCTAGAGATTATTAATATATACCCCCTCCTACTATTGGTATGACCTCCACAGGGTTTTCATATGCACAATTTGGAGGAGGTGGAGCTTATGTGTCACCATTTCCTCTGCATAATCCTCTGGATTTAGCCCAACAATTTAATGAACTCAAAAAACTTGTGCATGGTTTACAAAATGGGGGCAAAAAGGAGCTCTTTTTTGAGGAGATTTATCCCTATCCATTTGACAAGTCTATCACAATTCAAACATTCCCCCCAAACTTTGAGATGCCTAAATTTGAGAAATACAAAGGTGAAACATGTCCTCTACAACATCTCAAAGAGTTTTACATCTCATGTCAAGAAGTTGCCTATAACAAAAATTACCTGAAGAGACTCTTCACTAGGAGTCTTGGAGGCGCAACTTTGGAATGGTTCATGGACCTTCCTTATGGATCAATCTCTACTTTCTTTGATCTTGCAGAGAAGTTTGTTGGAAAATACTCGTATAACATTGAGAATCAAGAAAAACTCAGCGATTTGTGCAATACTAAACAAAGGAACAGAGAAACCTTTGCTAGTTTCTTACAATGATGGAGACATATTGCAAATCGCATTTCATGGAAAATACCTGATAATCACTTAATTGACATCTTCACAAAGAATTTGATCTTTGAGATGTCTTTCCAAATGAAAATGGCTTTACCTGACACCTTTGAATCCATTGTCAAAAAGGGAAAAGACATTAAAGATGACCTTTTGCAAAGAGGTAGCATCAAACATTATACTCCTTCCAACAATGATAAACCAAAATTCTAGAGTAAAAACAAAAGAGTTGTCAATGATGGAGTGACTGATGCCAAGCATGTTTAAACTGTTCAAGCATCCAAAAATAATAATCAAAATAATGGCAATACCAATCAGAATCAAAATCAGAATCACAACAATAATCAAAATCAGAATCAAAACAATCAAAATCAGAATAATCAGAATCAGTATCAAAACAACAGAGAAAAAAAACCATGCAACCAATCATACTTGTTCCCTCGCAACAAAAACAACAATAATGACAACATTCAACAATGATGATAATTCACAGCATTGGTAGAACCCTAGATGTGATCTTTAAACAACTTGCAGATTAATGAATGATAATCTATCCAAATACCCAACCTTTCGATGAGAATCAAACCAAACCTATGTGGTATAGAGATAATGAATATTGTGATTATCATTGCATCAAAGGACATGATACCAAGAAATTCATGAAGCTCAGACACTTTGTGCAAGATCTCATCGAGGATGGAAAAATTGAAGTTGAAGGTCAGAATGCATCCTCATCTAATGCAAAACTTAAAGTCTACAATCAGCCCTTCCCACCACACAATCAAAACAATGCATCCAATGCAATCCCATATGATTATTCTACCAATACTATCACAGGCAATGATCAAACATGTAGGAGTCTAGAAGAAAATGATATCTTTGGGTTTGATGCTCTTTGTGGCCACATTGAAGAATCTAACACACATGTTAACACCATAATCTCCAAAGCTGCTGATTGTAATGCTACCACACACAGGCCCAGAGTCACTATCCAAGCTACTGATAAACCTTCTACATCTATAAATCCACTAGCTGCACCATCTACCGCTACTTGGCCTGCCTCACGCTATGACCTATTGGCTTAGTTAGGAAAGATGCTTGCATAGATATCTATTCTAGAGCTCCTAAAAACCTAGCCAATTCACAAAAAAATCCTTGAAGATGCTTTAAATGAATCCCACATCCATGAGAATATCAATGCCGCACAATTCCAAGCCATGATTAGGAACTTAGCTTCACAAGAGCATCTTGTTTTCACTGACAAAGAATTTTTCAGTCCTGACCTTCATCATAATAAATCCCTCCATATCGAAGCCAAAATCCAATCCAAAAAAAGAAAATGAGTCCTTATAGATGGTGGATCTGGCTTAAATTTGTGCACATTGAAAATGATTCATAACATTGGTCTTTCTGAGGACCTCCTGGATGTAGACAAGTGAATCACAATAAATTCCTATGATGATAAAGAATGATAAAGAAAGGGTTTTATAACATTACCCTTACAAGTGAGCTCGAACTTGATTGAAATTGTTTTCCATGTGCTTGATTTAGATCTCTCATACAATATCTTGCTGGGATGACCCTGGATACATGCTATCAAAGGTTTACCCTCTACTTATCATCATTGTCTCAAGTTCCCACATCATGGTAGAGAAATCACAATTCCTGGTGATCCTGAGCCCTTTCAATACTACAAGAGACTGGAAGGAAAGCAATCTAACTAGTGTCCATTGAATGAGTTTGGCTGACATTTCAATCAAGAAACCCCTATTTCAAACACTCCCTCAGTTCTTGAACAGACATCAGAAACACCAGCTGATCAATCCAAAGGAAAGGAAAAGGTTACTGAAGACAAAGCCTCTAGATCTGAAGCAAAGGCCACCTTTACAGATCAAGGCATGGGAGAATATAAATTTGAAAGTGCTCTATGAATTAGGCATCTCTCTTTGTCTCCAAAGTCCTACAAAAGACCATCACCATTACCCACCTCTAAAGACAAAGAGCTCATGCGTTGCAAAAAAACCACTTTTGAACATTGGGGGTCCTTATCAGATGAACACATGGAATACAATGTCCTTTATTGGCTCTACAACGATGAAGAAGAAAAACCTGTGACCTTCGCTAAAGGAAAGTGTATCAAGGTTACTGCCATTATTGAAAGCATGGGGTATCATGGTACTGGTCTTGGAGCTAATGAAACTGGTAAGAATAAAATTATAATAGCCAATGGCTATCCTCGAGGACATGGATTGGGTTCCATATAAACTAAGACTAACTTCGCTAAGGACTATTGTTTAGCTGCCTCAGATTTAGACACTAAAGAAGAGTTCTTCAAAATTCCTTTCCACTATGTTGAAGATGACCTCAATGACCTTAACCATGTCTTTACTATCACCCAAGATGACCTTTCATCCCCTCACCTTCCTCTCACAAACCCTGAACTAATTGAATGGGATCAGCAAGATTCACCACCAGCTTTGGACATTTGTGATTTAGATGAGGAAGTTTTAGCCCTCTTTGGACTTAAGAATCTCCAAGAATATGAACATCAGATCCACTACAGTGAGAAAGCCTACTTCAGTAGCTAGGTCAATTCTCTTAGTCACAAAAATGACAACACAAATAAAATTAAAAAAAATGAAAATACAAAAACATCCCCTGGTGAAAACCTCTCGTAGGCACCTTTGGATGAAGAAAAAGATAAAATAAAAGATGCATCCTCTAGTGAAAACCTTTCTGAGGTGCTAGAGGAGGGAGAAGCTAACCTACCATTCATATCATCAGAACTAGAAGTGTCCTCTATGATTATCGAAGACACTATCCTGATCAATCTGGACACAAAAGAAGATCCACACATCACTTACATTGCAGTTTCTCTCAATGATCAAGAAAAGGAAGACATGACAACATTCCTTCATAAACATAAAATAAAATTTTCCTAGACCTACAAGGACATGCCTGGGCTTGATATAGATCTTGTCATGCACCATCTTTCTTTGGATCCCAGTGTGAAGCCTGTTAAACAAAAAATCTGCAAGATGCACCGGCAAGTCACACTGGTAGTCAAAGTAGAGCTTCAGAAAATGCTAGATGTTGAAGTAATCAGACCTATAGACTATCCTCAATGGGTCTCCAATATTGTGCCAATAGGTAAACCTACTGAAGGCATCAGCATTTGCACCGACTTCAGAGACCTAAATCTTGCATGTCCTAAGGATGATTTTCCACTCCCAAATATTGACATTATAGTGGATTTGACTGCTAGACACGAGATGTTGTCCCTCATGGATGGATTCTCCGATTACAATCAGATCAGGATAGCACTAGAAGATCAGCACAAAATTGCATTCGCAACACCTTAGGGTAGCTTTTGTTATCAAGTGATTCCCTTTGGCCTTAAGAATGCCGATGACACATATCAGAGAGCAATGACAACTATCTTCCACAATATCCTACATGTCATCATGGAAGACTATGCAGATGATCTTTTGGGAAAATCCAAGACATGAGAATCACACATTCCTATCCTCACTACCATTTTTGAGTGATTGGAGAAGTATAAGCTGCGGCTAAATCCCAAGAAGTGTGTCCTTGGAGTGTAATTTGGTAAGTTGCTGGGATACATTGTGTCATGGCATGGAATAGAAGTTGACCCAAAGAAAGTAAAATCCATCCTCGAGATTCCTTCTCCAAAAACATTGAAATAGTTGTGCATCTTACAATGAAAACTGCAATTTATCAAAATATTCATGTCACAGCTGGCAGATAAGGTGCATCCATTCTCTCATCTCCTGTGCAAGAATATCAAATTCCAATGGGATTGCTTATGTCAAAATGCATTTGAGAAGCTAAAAGGATATCTTGCTAATCCACCTATGTTGGTACCACCTGTTGTTGGCCATCCTCTAATTTTGTATACATATGCTAAAGAGGTGGCATTGGGAGCCCTTCTGGCACAATTAGATGATACTGGCAAAGAGCGAGCAATTTATTACCTCAGCAAGACTCTTATTGGTTATGAGTTGAATTATTCCCTCATTGAGAGAGCATGTTTTGCTATTGTCTTCTACACATAGAAACTATGACATTATATGCTCAATCATAAGATTCATCTTGTTGCCAAAATTGATCCACTCAAATATCTCCTGTCACGTGCTGCTCTTACTGGTTGTACAATGAAATGGGTTATGATCCTTAGTGAATTTGACATTGTTTATGTGGATCACAAAGATATCAAAGGACAAGTTGTTGCAGATCAGCTAGCTGAAGCACCTATTGATGGTAAACATCCACTCATAACAGATTTTCCAGATGAATCAGTCCTCAATCTTGCTCTGAGTACCCCATGGAAAATTTATTTTGATGGATCCTTTACTCAGAAAGGATCGGGGTCAGGAATCTTGTTTGTTACACCAAAAGAGGATCTCATCCCTAAATCTTATATATTACAATTTCCTTGTACAAACAATATTGCAGAATATGAAGCCCTTGTGCTTGGACTCTATCAGGCCATACAATGGAAGATTCTCAATTTGTTGGTACTAGGCGATTCACAATTGGTTATCAAACAAGTTATGGATGAATATCAAAAAAAGGATAATAAGTTGCTTCCCTATCACCGCACAGTTGAGGACCTTAAACCAGATTTCATGGAATTGGTCTTCCAACAAATCCCCCACACAAAAAAAAAAGCAGCTGATGCCATGGCTACTATTGGGTCCCTAATCACCATGCCAAAATAGAGTACACGGTGTGAGTTTCTCATTGAGAATCTTAGGGTCCTTTCCTGTGACAAACCAAATTTTGAAATGGTGTGTGAAATTACTGATCCTAACTCCGCATGGTACCAAGAAGTATACTCTTACCTTTGCGATGGACATACCCCACTTGCCTTAACCCCCAATCAACGCAAAACCTTCATTTGTCACACTTCCCGATACACAATCCTTGGTGATACCCTTTTCTGAAAGAATTTTGATGGAACTCTTTTAAGGTGTCTAAATTCTAATGAAGCACAAACATTCTTGGAGGAGGTACATCAAGGAATCTGTGGGGCTAACTCTAGTGGACTCACTTTGGCCAAGAAGTTGTTACGTACTGGATATTACTTTCCTACTATGGAACAAGATTCTTACAACTATGTGAAGAAATGTGTGCCTTGTCAGCAAAACGATGATTTGATACATGCCCCATCCTAATCCCTTCAGCCCACCATCACCCCTTGGCCTTTTTCCCACTGGGGTCTTAACCTCATTGGCTAGATATTCCCTAATTCTTCCAATGACCATAAATACATCCTTTCCGCTACTGAGTACTTTACCAAGTGGGTCAAAGTTGTTCCCCTTACTTACACCACTGGAAAACAGATCTCAAAGTTTAATTTGAACTATCTTATCTGTTGCTATGGCATTCCTCAGGGCATTGTTACTGATAATGGAGGACCTTTCAAAAACAAGGATGTCACAGAGCTATGTAGGAAATTTAGCCTTACCTACCATACCTCTTCCAAGTAATTTCTGAAAGGCAACGGTCAAGCAGAAGCTACGAATAAAACCATCCTTAAAATCCTAAAGAAAACAATCTATTGCCCCACGTTTGGTCTACATACCTTTAGACAAAAGTGGATGTTTAATGTGTAGTAGTGGTCTTGAAAGTTTCATGTGAATCTTGAGTCTAAGTCTAGCTTTCCCTTTAGGCTAGGAGACCTTTATCAGATTTCCCAAATTTGAAATCTCTTTTGCAAGCCAGAGGGAATCTGTATCTGAGGTTATGTTTTCATTAGATAGGTTAAGTTCCCAATCTGGTTAAGGCCATGGTTTGAAGATTTCTAACATTAGTCTTATATGCAGCTGAAGTATTTAGCCATAAATCTTCATTTTGCAGCATTGGCGGAAAATTGGGTTCGGGATTCTCCACCGGCAAAAAAGCATCAACAGAGTGCATTTTCTGTAGATGACTACTCTGTGATGTCTCAGCAGGAAGTACAATTCTAAAATGGATCACTTGGGCTCAGAAGGACATTTGTGTTAGAAATACACCTCTGTAGGCCAAGAGGAATGATTAAATAGAAAGAAATCTAAGAGATAAGTTTGCTGGTGAAAAAGCAAAAAATGGCTTCTTCACTACTCCAACAAGCGGGTTTCGACCCGCGGAGTACATTTTCCACCAAGCCATTAAAATGAAGGGATTTTGAGGAAGAATCTATCTCATAAGGAATCCAAGACATAAAGAAGGCCGATGAGATCAACTAATATCATTTTGGTGCCCCAACAGGCCAAATTTCTCCATTGGTGGATTTTTGAACAAAGAACACTCCCAAAGCATTTTTCCGCCCAAAGGAGAAGTGGAAAAGTAATTTTTCGCTACCTCAGGAAAGTTACCGTTATGGTTACTAAAGTGAAAAGACATTTTCTCAATGGCCTGTAAGAGCAAAGTAATTAATCCAAATAAAGTCATTTTACTTCATAATGGAATTTTTTATTAATGTCTAGGTCTTTTCATTCATGTGGCACGGGAAGTCAGCCATTAAACGGTAAGAATTCAAAAGTTATAAAATCAGTTGAAGGTTGTGAACAGAAGCTACCATTTGTTTGACAAATCTTTTGAATTCAAAGCCTCTGATACTAATCATTATTTACCCCCACATTCCTGAGAGATATTCTTACTTCCAGAATCAAATCATTCGAAGTATGGCTTCCAGATTTATGGGATTCAATGGAATGATTGACATCACCTCTGAATGGTATAAGATCTCAGATACATCTCTGAAGTTCTTTGATATGTTGAAATTTTAGAGTAGGATAAAAGTAGATCAGATGCATCCCATCATTGAGAAACTGAAGGAGAGAGGATTAGTTGAAGCCGTTGGTTTTCCCATGGTCATTCAAGCCCTTGAATTGATCCAGGAATGCATAGCTTGATACAATCTAGACACCAAGCAAATTATCTTGTCCAATGATACGGTGTTTCTATCTATCGATAGAGAATTAGTTCGGAACTCGCTTCACATCCCAGAGCAAGCTGAGTATTCAAAAATGACATACAATCAGGTGGTGACTAAATATATAGCCAAGAAGTCCGTTGGAAGAAGGAGATAATGAAGGCATGGTTTCAAGAGCCTAGAAGCGCCAAAGGGAAGCTTCTAAAAACACTATATGGCACTAATTTGAAGCTGAAAATCATAGACATCCTAGTGCTACTCCATAGGATCAGAGGTGAGAGTGAGGCACTCAATTTCATTGACTATCATTTCTTCCTGGTTTAGGTAATCTATTCCCAACATCACTTCATTGATTGGGCCCTTATGGTAAGTGAGAACCTCTCGGAGGCCCTAGATAGAGCTAAGTGCTAGAATGAATTTTACATGTCTTCAGTCCTTTTATATATTCTGGCTACAATCCAAATTTGGCTAGGGCTTCCTAGATTAGAAGAATTTCCTGATGATGTTAAGAGTTATGAATTTTTCCCTTCTTTACAATTGCACAACAGTTATGCTGAGTACCTTCGGGTTAATGATGTGTTTACAATGAGATTGTGTTGGGAGCTGCAAGGCTATCTAGAAAGGAGATTCTCTCCTGAAGCCATGGCTTTTATCAGCTATTTTGGATGTTATTTCATTCAATTTGGGGATTTCTCATACATTCGTCTTGCAGGATTCCATGACTTCCCTTTGAAGCTGCCCAAATATTCTATGGATATGATCGTGCTGGTGGAGATGATGAGACAAGCGCTTCAAGTGAATTTGATCTGTGCTGATGCCAGGAAGAAAGGCTATGACTTCCCCATGACTATTAGAGCCTATAGTTGTGCATCCTGATCTGAGGTGAAGAATGTTGTAAAGACATTCTCAAAGAGGTTTTCATTAGAAACCTATGATGTTCTGAGGCCATAATATGATCCAATTAATTATGCTTATGATTACCTGCAAATGAGCCAAGCTATCCATCATGTAGATGACATTGAAGACTACTGGGCCAACTGTAGAGATGATTTGGAGAGCAGAGACAGATTCTATGCCAGATTAACCGTTGAAAAAATCAAAAAGTTCAATGTCAATCTTGCAGTTGAGGGGCTAGTAGATGACGGCCGACACATGTATGATAATACATATCTCGAGAAGATCAAACCCCTCTCCATCAATTACGAGCCTATGCTAGATCAAGCCATCAGTGACTTGCAGACTCTAATGAGTGGCATTTACAAGAGGACAAAGTAGTGGGTCAAACGGATGGCAAGAAGAAGGAAGAGGTCAGAAAGGAAGCCTCCTACTCAAAGGACCCCGACAAAGGATACTTCCAACATTGCAATGAATTCTTCTATGATACTCCCAAATATGACCAAAAGTTCATCTTAGCCAGCTGGGGGAGGTGATGAACCTCCTAAGAAAGAAGTTCAACCCAAGAAGACATGTGGAGAAGGCCCACTTCCAGATCTCAGGTCAACTGAAGAAGCAGTTTCCACAAACTTGGCCAAGCCAACAGATAAGCCCACCAAAAGCATAGAGCCTGAGAAATCAGTTAAAGCTATTGCTAAAGATGCCCAAGTCAACACTTCAACCCAAGACTCTCCAAGGTGAGGGTCCCCTATCATAGTAGAAGTGGGTGAAGATACTCCCTCAACCACAAAATCAGAAGAAGAGGCCAGGAAAAAGTAGAAGGTTGCTTCAGTCGCCAAATTGGTGTCCTCTTCTCCTACCTCGGTAAATCCATTTTCTTCAAGACCAAAATCTACTCTTCTAGTCATTAGGGAACTATTTATAGAGGAGTTGGTCTCTACCACTAAGGTCACCAGCACCGAATCATGGATAGAGAACACTTTGGAGCGCAAAAGAAAGAGAGTAGAAGAAGGAGCTCCCAACAAAGATACTTTAGCTCAAGCCTTGCAACCTAGCGCTAGTATAACAAAGTTTAAGAAAATGAAGACATTGTCCACATTGGGCAGAGACCCAGAGATAGGGAATTTCACTATGGAGGTAGCGAAACCCACGAAGGAGGGCTGGTTTGAAGATTTAACCCCTTTGGATTTCAAGCTACACTCATTTGAGATGGGTTTAGCCTGACATGATACCAAAGTGGATTGGTGAAAATACACTAATGTAGTAATTGAAGAAGAGCTAGAAGAGCTTAAAATGGAAAGGGTACAACTTAAGGCCGAATTCAGTGAACTGAATAATTTCATTCGGCAATTGGTTACTCTAGTTTCTAGTATTCCCAGTACTCAGACCACATTCGATTCCAATGCCGTAGAGAATCAAGCCATAATAGCCAAGTTGAAATAGGATAGGAACTTCACATAGATCGGCAAGGGATGGGTTGAAAGACTCAAATCTGAGGGATTGGTAGTTGTCGAGCAACTAGGTAATGCTCTCTTAAGACTGGAGACGGAAAAGAACAACATTGAGAAGAATCTATAGACTCTCACATCTGAGAGAGTGAAGTGTCAGGAGTGCATAGTGACGCTCCATGTGGCAGTAAAGATGAAGAACAAAGAGGCATTGAAAGCCAAGATTCTACAAAAAGGAGATGAACCTCTAATCGAATGGATTCAAAGCCTAGAGTTCAAAATCGAGATGATCATTCAAGCTGAGATAGGATTGCAACAAGTAGATGTTAAGATCAAGGAAGAGAAAAACAAAGACTTTTAGATTATTCAAGGTCTGAACATAGAATCATAGAAGAGTGGACAAGACAAAGAAATGATAGGATTGGCCAATATGTAGAAATCATTTTTTGATTATGTGCATAAGCTGTCAGAGCATTCTTCCACCCATTTGGACAAAGTGCCAAAACTCCAGCAGTTGAGTGGATGTATTTATAAAGCCATGGAAGAATTGAAAGACCAGATAGATGCAATCAAGAGCTTAGCCAAGGAGCATTCCAAGTGGCTTATCTGATATACCAATGTCCACATCAACAGGCATGAGGAGCTTATCAGAGTTATTATAACTATCACCGCCTATATGGCTAAATTAGGCAAAGGGAATGAAACTGAAGCTTGAATAGATTCTCACTTTGTACTAAATTTTGATGATTTTTTAATGGATAAACCTTTGTTTTTCATTCCTGCTTAAAATAAGTTGAACCATTTTTTGGTTACTCTTTTTGTAACGGTCAAGACTCAAACTCTATATGTACTATACCAAAAGTAAATACAAGGGTCGACTAAATTTTGGTGTGAAAGATAGCATTTTGCTGAGTCAAATTTGTATGTCTGAATACCATTGTTTTATCTGTTCCATTACATTGCATTTATCTTTCTATTGAATTTGAATGTTTCTTTGAAGTTAGGTTTATAATCTGTATTCAAACCAGAGTTCTGTATTATGATTTGATACAATCAGCTAGGGGAAAATCTATTATTATCTTAAGTTTGGGAAATTTTCTTCTGATATAGATCGATTCATTATCATTTCATTATTAATATTTAGTCTTGCATCTACATTTTCAGTAGAATTTCATGCATTACCAGTTTTGGGAGTTAATCTGATTGATGAAATCTCAGAATTGGCTAGATTTAGAGTTGAATTCATCCCACCTAAGCTATTTCTTGTCTGGGTTTAGCTTGGTTTACCTCTTCTATTCTTAGGTCAAGAACATACCCCTGTTAGATTAGGAAAGATTAAAATTCACTAAAAATAATTCATATAAGGGAGCTGTGCCTTTAAATTCAGAGGGAAATTAGTATGCAATTATAATTTCCCAATTGTTGTATTCAATTTTTTCTTCATATTTGGGCATCTTAGAGTTATAATAAAGAAGAACAATCTATTTACCAACATAGTCGATGAAGCTGGCCATGGTTGGCACCTTCTCCTCAATCCTGCCCTCTAGGAATACCACACCTCCATCCCAACCCCCACTGGAGCCACCCCATTTGCCCTTGTTTATGGAACTGAGGCTATTCTACCCTTCAAAATTGAGCTCCCTTCCCTTAGAATTTCTCTTAAGAATCTATTGTCCGAAGAATAATATATAGTTTCTCGCTTGCAAGAGATAGAACTCCTTGATGAGAGATGCCTTAGTTCACTAAACCACCTCCATATGTATCAAAATTGCCTCTGCCTCCAGTTCAACAAAAGGATTAAACCTCATCAGTTTGAGGTTGGTGATCTTTTCCTACAACACAATATGAAGAACCTTGAGAACCATGAAAAGAAAGGAAAGTTTGAACCTAATTGTTTGGGGCCCTTCATCATCACAGCAAAATATGGGTCTGACGCTTATCAGATTGCTTCACCAGAGGGAGATACGATCCCTAATCTTGTAAATAATGTACATCTCAAGTGCGTCTATGCTTGATCCTTCAGTAGTTCATTGTACAACCAAAAACTATCAAAATTCAAAAAAATCAGAAAAGTAGAAACATCAAAAACATCAAAAAGGAAAAAAAAATCAAAAATTCAAAAAGCATAAAAAATATAAAAGCTTGAAAAAAGTATCAAAAAAGAAAAAGAGAAATAAATCCGTCCATCTGTGAAAACCACTTTGGTGGTGCAATGGACAAATACCATGGCAAAAACCTATTTCAGGTGCCATGTGTAGTTAGATCCACCATATTTTTCCACCATCTTCCATATAGCCTCCATCACCTTCCATAATAAATTCACTACCCATATCTTTGTAGGTAGTTCCCTGACCATTTTTCACTTTAGCAATAAAATTTCATTCTCGCATGACTGAGCTTACCATATCAACAATGAGCTTTATTCTAGACACAGTGACCGCAAACGTTTCCAACAAATCAGCAGACAGATTGACTTTCCTAGTTCCATTCTATTCACAAGCAATTGCCAGCGAATTCCTGTTTCACTCAATTAATCTTTTGCCCATTAGGATACATCCTTCCTGTGTCAGCTATTCTATCAATTCTCACATCAAAACTGTTCATGGAAAGACTTTTTGGACTGATTGACCACTTGGTTAGGATACCTTTTTACTAATTTTATCTTGTGTTTCAATATGGCCTCCTCATGACAGCCTCGATCTTTCATATCTTGGTTTGTTATGGTGAGTACATGTTAGAATGCATGCCATTTATGGTATGATCTGCTTTTCATAGATTGTTAGTGCATTTATGTTTTGATATTTAGTTATTACTATGTATGCCTCAGTGGTGGTAGGATTCATGCATCTCAAATCCATAAAAAGATCTGGATGTATTGCGTCTCCTCATGAGTAGCATTACATAGGTCTCATCATACATGATATATTGCATTATTGTTCCTAACAACCTATTTGTCAGAGAGTCTAGTCCATGCAAAGGAACCATGTCACTTGTGTTTTCTAGCACATGGTGCATAACTCCTTTTCCAAAATCAAACTAGGGTGTGCTCTCCAACATTAACATGATATAAATTGCACTATCATCGTGTAGTTAGGATTACATTTTAGCTAGGTCATATTGCACTTTGCAATTTTCTCTTGGCAAGGTTTCTATTTATTCCCCCTATCCAGCTACCTAGGTGATTCTATTAGACCTATTTGATACACACAAAAATAGTGTCCTTATATTTTCCATATTACTTTCATTCATTAGGTTACTTTTACTATTCTCTAAGTCCATTCATTAATCATTAATCATTATTCATTATAGTTGCATTATTACTTCATTCATTACTCATTAATCATTATAGTTACATATAGTTCCATTACATTCATTATCATAGTTGCATTGTTAATCCATTAAAATCATTCATTTTAAGCCCATTCATTACACATTTACACATTATTCATTTATCTATCATCACATTGCATCATTATACACAAAATACATCCATCTATAAGAAATTCACATATATATCATATGCATCTTATCCCTGCATCACAAATAGGTTAGCATAATCATATACATTCATCTCATCCCGCATGTCAGTCATAAACATCATATAAGACATATAAAATCATAACACATCCATCCTACATAAACATCACATCATGTCATAATATAAAATAGATCATCACTGATAAAAGTCCATCATATGTTAGTGTCTCATAAATCATACAAAATGTGTATAAAAAATGGTCTAATAAGAATCATGGTGGTGGTTGTGATGGCCCTGCACCCCTACTCGAACATGGTGGTAACCCCATTGATCCATGTGAATCCTACCCTATACTCTCGGTAACTGCCCTCTTTTTGTACGCAGGCTGCTGCTATCCCTCTAGCACCGTGCCATGATAGAGTCCCATATAATATGTGGCCTCTCATCCCCTTTGACCAACCTCCTGCTGTGCTAAAAAAACATCTTCTAGCACCTTCCCTAGTCCTCCATCCCTTCCAGCTTGGCAAGCTATATCTCGCTCAGCTCTATAACCCTTTTCTCATGTCCATGCTAGGCCTCGCACTGATTTCAGAGTTGCTATCTGAGCTAACATCTCTTCCAAATCCTCTCCTGCCCCCTCCTCCTGTCCTCCCATCCAAAACTGACCACTGTCCACTGGGCCTGTAATAGGCCTAGTGCCCTCTAAACACTGTCACCATGAGTTGTCTCTGATGCTAATGCCCCCTGTACTCAGGCTAGCTCTATCTATAGACTACTGGCTGTAGCCTAAGAGGTAGCCAATAATCCCTGTAAGCGTAGGATCTTTGCCTGTGCACTAGTCTCAGTGGCCTAAGATGTAGCCAATAACTAATGTACTCTCCTGAGCTCAGTCTATAGATTGTCCCACTCTGCCACTACTGTATCATGTACATCTCAGACTATGTGCCTGACTGCTGTCCCCTATCCCTATCCTAGTGGACCCTATGGCCCCTGTCTCTATCCTAGTGGCCCATATGGCCCCTGTACCTATGGCCCCTATCTCTGTACCCATCCCTGTATATCTGGGACCATTGGCGGCTGCCTCCCTGCAGGTATCTCTACCTATCCTCATCACCTATGAGCCGCTACTCTCAGCTAGACTCTCCTACTTCTAGAATCTCCTCCATCTCCTCCCTCCTCATCATCATCATCCCCATCCTATCCTCCTCCATCCCCTCCCTCTCTCGGCTACTCATCTACCTATATCAACCAGGGAACTATCATTCTAATCAGTCTGTGGGCCACCCATCACTGTGCACATGCTGGGATGACTCTAGCATCTTGTAATGACTCATGTTCTTAGATCCATGACACCTTTGTCATTCTCATCCATGATCCCCAAGCTATTTGCAAGTCCACTCCCATCCCCCAAATGTTTCCTACCTCCCAAGTAACCAAGGGATGTGGGAATCCATCTGGCACGGCCTCCTAAACCTGGCCCATCTATCTCTGTACTCTAGATGACATATACCTAGAAATCATATAAGATGTATGTCCTATCAACCAGTAATCATCTATAAAAATCTAAGATAACAGGAGTCATAATACTCATCCTTAACATATCCATCCTCCTGTGGGACCTGGTGTTCCCATGCCTTGCACCCTGCATATGGTGCCCACTGAATGTCATCCATCTCGTCTAAAGTCTATTGCCAATATCAAATTGGGTCTATACACTCATAGATAATGGGTGGCCTATACCTGCATATAAATGAATCATAAGCCTGTCTTGTCTCATGTGTCTATATCAGTCATATAACAATAATATGCTCCCATGCCCATACAAGTAACAAACTGCATCCTAGTCCTAGTGCCCTACCCTTACAGTAGGGGCACATGTGAAAATCATAATAAAGCTTCCCAAGGATAGTATATCCCTAGCAGTACTGATCCCCATCCTCTACCATACTACTCAACACTTGAACCTAGCCAATCGGGAATCCCTTTCTTGCATGATCAGGCATTAGTCATCCCCCAATAAGTCTTGCCAGATATAGTGCCACCCGCTGCAACCGTGGTCATGCTGCCATCGCTCCAGCCCATGACATCCACTGCTGTGAAGTTGATATTTTTGTGTATCTCCTCCCAAATCCATCTCCATGTGAGGCTCTAACCCCTCAAAGTAGTACTCAGGTATTAGCCCCCGAATCAACACTCTATAAATCTTCCACACATCGTGAAGAGTAATCATGACTTCCCCTATAGGGAAGTGAAAACTCAAAGTAGTACTGTGTCACCTCTCAATCAGTGCTGACATGAGTGAATTATGCACTCTCAAATGGGGCCAGAGGTGCACATGCTCTCATCCGCACAACATCACAATCCCCCAATCCTTGGCAGTCAGCTCATGCTCTAGTGCCATCATCACTGGATAACACTCCCTCACCTGGAAGGTAATAGTATCCTCCTGCATCCACCGTGCTCATGTTAGATATTATATAGCATTTTGGGGCATTGAAAAATTCCCCTAGCCTGATCTAAGGCATCAAAAAATGCTCCTGGACCCTCCCCTCTCTCTTCTGTCCTCCTTTTTCCTCTATTTTTGGGTCAATCAATGGAGACGCCGATTTACCCTCATAGATGGTGGTTCTTCATAGTTGTTGATCTGCGGAGATGACAGTTTAGGCCATTGCCTCTTTTCTGTACATATGATAGATTTCTTACTCCATGGTCTCCGTCCTATTTTTCCCCCTCACCTCTGCCCTCACAGATGGTGGTCGTGCAATCACCATTTGTGCAGATGTTGATCGCCGATTAGCCATCTACGAAGACGATGATCTGTCGATCACCATCTATGTAGACGATAGTTAGGCGACCGTCATCTGTGTTGCAGGCCAGTTTAGAGCACATTTTGGATGCCATAAATGTAATAAAAAATATTAAATACGTAATTGACTAGGAGGCCTTCGACTACTCACCGGTGGTCCAGCATTCACGGGTCATTGATGGATCCTGACTCGCTCTCCAACCTACACACACTCTCGAATCCCTGCCATCGCTTCTCTCTTCTTCCATCTATTTTCTCTTTGTGAGTGAAAATGACTTCTCTTTGGGCCCCAGTGGACTATTTATAGCCCCTTGAGGCCTGTTTCTTCCATCCTTCTCCCCATTTCCCGCTATGGCCCTTATTTTTCCTCTATTTCTTTTGGACACGCCATGCAATTGGTCTTCTTTCCCTCTCTTCCTGCCTTTTTTGAGAAAATTTTATTAAAAATATTTTATTTTTTCCTCTTATTTTCTCGAGGGGGAACACTCCTCCACTCTCGTCATCTTAGGATTTCCTAACCTTTCTGGGACATCCTATTTTTTTTCTTTGACGCAATGCTACTTCTGATGCCGCATCAAAGAGGGGCAAAATGTAGACGTCTAAAATTGTCTTTATATTAATTTAATTAATATTCCCATAGCATTATAATTAATTATAATTAATTAATTATATTTTTTATATTCTTCTATTTATTTAATTAAATATGATTCACTTTCTTTAGTATTTAAATTTAATTTAAATAGTATCCCCTTTAATGTATTAAATCTTATTTATATACATTTACCTCATTAATCACTTTTAAATAAATTTTTAATTTATTTATTGCTCCACATGACTTAATTCTACTAAACCACAATTAATCTAAATTTAATTTGGATTAAACTAATTTGAACCTAGATCCTACCCTACCTCACATCACTCTCAAAAAATAAACCTACTTACTAATTAACTAAGGTTAATTGGGCTAATTTCTTGATTCCTACACATATTAGTCCTAATTATTTGCTCACACATCTATGAGAAAATTTTCAAAAATTGACTTTTTCAAATAATCTTAATTTGATGCCAACAAGGTTTCTTACAACCTTGATGACATTTTCTTACACTTTCTAACAGTATTTTATTGGACAAAAACTCTTAGACCTCTTACAAGATCCTTCACGTGTGTACTTTAAGTACACCTTGACCCATCACATCAAAATTTGCTCACACATGTGTGAGAAAAGTTGGCCTCTTACATGGCTTATGTGTCCCTCATGTGGCACCTATGTGGATGCCACATGAGCTCCACCTCATCCAAGCCCTCTCTCTCCTCCAAAAAATCTATAAATAGAGGCCATTGTCAAGAGAAAATCATCTCTCATGTATGCATTGTTATCATGCTAGTTTAGTGTTTGAATTTGATAGATCATTTTTCATGTTTATGCTTTTAGTTCATTCAGAAATCACATCTTAGGTTTAACCATGGAGTAAATCTAGTTTATTTGAATCTCATGCAAATCATTCTAGTCTAGCTTTGCATCTTCATCATCTATATTTGGTGAAGGCTTGAGACAAGTTCCTCATACTTGTTCTTGAGCTCTTCATTTAGTTGCATTTAGTCTCAATCAATGAATCAAGTGGGATTTTAGTATTGTGTTGGTGGAGAGCACACCCACATAATTCTCTGAGAGAAAATCAACAAGGCATTGGGTTACCTTATTCAGCTCATCAGAGGTTGTGATGGAATTCCTTATTTTTTATAATAAGCTTTTAGACATGTTAGTGTAGTTAAATGATTTATATCTCTAATGTTTGCATGTTTGAGCATTCTCCCAACAGGTAGGATTTCAACACATACAATACCAATTTATATTATTAGTTGCAATCTTAAAAATATATTTTTTAATGCCTAATACTAACAAAAAAAATTAGACATTCAAATTGTCAGACAATACAATCTTTCTCTTATCATTTGAATTTACACTAGTCAGGAGTCCATTAGGTTCAATCATGCATGAATTCCATTTAGTTACTCAAAAAAAAGAAAAAAGAAAAGAAACACAAAATGCTAAAAAAAAAGTGTTAGAAAACTTTTCATTGAAAATCCCCCTCAATTTCCTATTTGCGGTCTCAATCAAAATTCCCAACTTCATACACATGTTAAATATTGCTAGAATAAATTCCAAGTGAATGAACATGCAAGAGTTCTCAAGAATATTCATAATTTGTTATTACAATGTTGGTTGCAATAGTAGAAAATTATTTTGGGAGTTGATTCTCATGTATGCCAATGCATACATTTTAGACATGCACTAAAATATGCAAAATCATGGTTGTCGACACTTACCATATTTTTGGCCCCAGGAAAGTTTCCCCTTTTAGAAAGATTCACAACAAACTCAAGGTTGTTGAGCTAGAGAAATGCAACATGCACATGTTTTAATACATGGAAAACATTAAATGGAAAGAAAGATTCAGTCAAAACACATATATAAAAACAACACATGTCTACTAACAAAAGGCACAATTGTAGCTTCATTGACAGTTGTAAGAAAAAATTGCCCCCTCCGATTGACAACAAAGAACCCACCAACTGTGGTTACTTATAATGTTAAAAAGATTGGATCAGGACTGACCCAATTCCTATAAACTATTGTTGATGTTTCCAAATCATAAACAAATAGAAGTACTAGCTTTGTAATGACATATATCAGACTATACTTGTGTGATATACGTTAATATCAAAGAATTGCATTAGGAAGCCAATATCTCAAATAGTCGCTACCAATTGAGCATCAATCCTTTGGTATGAATTATATTTCCCTAGCTAATCAATTAATAAATGTAGTAAGTGTTACCTAATTTCACCTACCAGGCTCAATCAGGTAGAGCCTTGCAATCTAAATGATGAGGTACATTTGAACCTTTATTTTTTGCATGTAATTATTGCTTTGAGTTTGATTCAAATTATATGTTGCATTTGATGATGAAAAGTAATGACTAGAAGCATGAAGCATGTCTTTGAATCTACACTTCATCTGCTACACTCCTTCTTTTCCCCTCCATCCTTGCTTCCCTAACCTACAAAAATGTTAAAGAAATGATGTTAGCACTTTGAAAGTTCTAAGCAATGACTTAAGACTATTCTATCTACCTGCCTATGCAATATTAAATTCTCTCTAAACTAGAAAGATCAAATGGTTTCCTAACTAGCTGTGTTAATGTGCAAAAACATATATGATCCTAGAAAGTGGGGTAAAATGAGGCACCCATAAGGGTCAAGCCCAACTTGTTGGGGTGAAATCAAAGAGCTATGACAACTGTATCTTAGTTCTTCTTCGTGAAAAATATTGGAGTTGATGAGCTACAACTGATTGAATACTTGAAAGTTGATAAGTTGTTGATCACTGAGCTACTAATGTGATGAAAGACATGAAATCAATTAATGTATTGTCATTGATGTCAACTTGTTTTGATTATCATCATGGTTACAAACATCTATTATGGATTAAAGATATGGAATAAAGAAAGTTTATGCGGTCAGTAATTGAAGAATTTTGTATACATCGAGTTGGAATAGTGAACACCGAGAAAACATAGTGTATACCAAGTTTATTGTTAACCAAGCTAGGTATCACCGACACATCACGGTGTTGACCAAGTAACTAAAGTGAAGGCCAACTAAAATGATGAGCTGGCAATCTGTTTATCATTTTGAGGTAATTGATAATGTTTTTTATGAAGATTAAACAACTATGAAAAATCAAGATGATCAGATTCAGGAGATTGAAACATGTTTTTGTCACAACTGTCAGGGAAGGTTGAAGTGGAAAAATCAACGATGGAGATTAAGAGGAAAAATCTAAGGATGGAGATTAAACAGATTATTATGTCTATTTAAAGAGACATGAGATTCATTATGTTATGAATGATACTAGAGATTTTGCGTCAAGAGATTGACTTCATGCATGACTAATCAAACTGGTTGAAGACGGAAATGAAAATTTCTGCAGACATCACCGAGTGACAGAGAAGAGAATTTACTAAGCAGAACAGAGTATGAAGAATCAAAGAGATTGAAATTATTATTGATAAGAGGTATTTTATGTGCTTAGCATAGATCTAAAAATATGCAAATAGAGTTGTATTTGAATCATATCATTATTGTATCAATTTAACCATTGTTACAACAAAATCTCTTAACCTGTCATGCCTTTTCATCACCTTATGAAGAACAAAGAAATGAACTTATACTTGCAAAATATGTAAGAATACATCATCCACAAAATTAGATTATTAGAGACAAGAGAGCTGGCATGATGACCCATAATATTGAGTAGGGAGAGGCATGACATGTACACTAAACTAGACTACCAAGATAAACTAAATGATGAGGAACCAGGAACATAGAAAGTGAAATAGAAAGTACAAGCACATATAAAGGATGGCATCATGGAGGAAACACTCTCTTGACACACATCATGAGGATAATGTCATGGAAGGAACACTCACTTGAAAAAGATAAATCAAACCCCCCATGGCACTTTATAATGTAGTGCGAGTACAAATAGACACAAAAATGTCTAAGATCCCAAGCATGCATCAGATGACACTTTATCCCATTGCATTTGCAAAAAGGAAAAACTACAGAAATAGATGTCTACAGTGCTCAAGAATGACAAGAAAGATGTAGAAACATGATTAAAAACTAAAAGGGAGTCATCCCATGCAAGGAAAATGATCACAAGACCTGAAACATCCAAGATAATCACCATATTGCAAAAAAGAAAAAAACTAAATAAAATGTACTTGGAGCAGATGCTGGATGTGAGACCCATATAATAAGATAGAACACTGAACTAGCTTTCCAACGACATGTGAAAGTGAAAAATATAGTCTGGATGAGCATGATATGGCTCCTAGAGTGCAAAAAAGAACCCTGACTTTGATTGGCAAAAACAACTGCAAGACGGAAAAATTAGGAAACCAAACCTAGAAAACCAGATCAGGCTTGGAACTTGCTTTTAGGCGATATATCGTTTGGCCAAAAATGCCTCCATTTTCACAAAATATATGAGCAAAAAATTGATGACTGCTCCAAACCAATAAGAACCACAAATAATCTCTGCTAAATCTGGCAGAGCCCCATTAAATCTGGTGATGTCACTAAATCTGGCAAAACTGCTAAAAAATGGCCAAATTTGGCGGAGCTTCCAAGAAAAAAAAATTTGATTTTTTTAAAAACTTTTTTGCCACCTCAAAAAATGTACCCAAAAAGGGTCATACATGCAAAATTTTTTTTCCTAAGAATACAACTGTGTCCAAATTAGATGTGCCTTATATGAAAATAAGGGTTTTTGGGCCTTTTGAGTGCAACCGTGAGGTTGGTTTGAGCCCAAAGTGCTCCAAAAAAAATTCTCCCCAGATCCACAAAAATCTAAAATAAAAAATCTCATGAAAACACAAATTTTAAAAACAAGGTCAAATCTCTCATGAGGAGAACAGGGGCATGAAGATCTGGAGCTCTAATACCATATTGGAGTTGATGAAAAGTCAAACCTAAAACTCTCAAGAATCACCTATATGCAAGCACCTGTCACAGAAAGAGAGAAGCAAAGCTATGTAGGCTAGAAACATCAGATCTATGAAAGAGGAGATATCCTCAATTTTAATAATAGAATACAAAATACAAGATGATTCAAGATTAATCAGAATTGATTAACAAATACAAAGAGATCAAACCTTATAAAAGGTGAGAAAAACACTAAAAGAGGGAGAAACCTAGGTTGCATGATAATAATTAATTATTATATACCTAAAGTTTAGCTTAAGTGAACTAGAGATAATAAGTGACTTTAATAATTAAATCAGAATGATTTAATTAATAAGTGAATTAACTTATTACTCTAACAGGAAATCAAAAGTAAGTTTTTGGTCTTCAATTTTCCGTTGAGTATTCTCATAAGTTGTAGGTCATTTATATCTATGCAAGTATAGGTGCAATTTTTCCAAGTATAAATGATTGCATGGATAAAAAAACATGTAATAAATGAGAATACTAGGCTCTCAAATGATGGAGGTGTTGGTGCTCAAATCAACAGATTGGATTTCCTATGGATTTTTTCCTATGCAAGGATGAGAAACCCAAGTGATTTTCCAAATGACAAGGTTTCAGCCTAATTCAATTGTCAACCTTCTGCAATTTTGGCTCTACAGAACCAAGGCTGGTAGGCCTATACCCTAAACTTGTCTTCCAAATCTCAAGGGATTTTTAGAGCAGATAATATGTGATTCATACTTCCTTATCCCATAGTATGGAAAGGTACTACTGAGATCCTTAAACTAGGAGCAATGAATTTTCAAGTGTTAAATGTAATGTTGCAAATATTTAAAGAATTGTTGATGGATACAAGATATAAACTAAATAGAATAGATGGGTATATTATCTCAAAACTATAAACAATGAAATTATGACCATAATCCAATAAGAAAGAAAGAACAATGCCTTAACCAACAATGGGAAATAGAGTCACTATCATTCCAATCTTATGATCAACCTCAGAGACAATTTTACAAGAAAAATTATCACTTCAAAGGTGTTATGAAATGTTTATGCACCCTAGAACAAATTCAGAGATATTTAAAAAGGGTAAGACTTCTCAGATGACAGACCAATTGACTGAGGCCTCAATCAATAGAATTTAACCATGCAAAATGAGAAAACCAATTGAAAATATAGACTACGAATCAAATCAGGAAGCATGCACATCAAACTATCACTTTGAAGAAGTTCTATTGGTTTATCCGAGGGACTAAATGTAAAATGATAATGAAATAATTGCACATATGAAAGAAAAAGGGACTTATCTTTATTTGATTTTGTAAAATAGTACAATAGAGTTCAATTTTGCAGTTATTGATCCGTCTAACTATAATAATAGTAAGTCTTATTATATGTATTGATCTTGGTATCCTTATAAATATGAATTTAAAAGGATGCAAACAAGCTTCAGATCAACATGACTATTCCTAACAATACCTAACCTAAGATCAATAACTGGATGCCAATCATTACAATAATTTAATGTTTAATCATCCTTGCTTGATAACAAATATTAACTGATTTGATCTTATAACAATAACTTAATAATCTCTTCGTAGTATGTCTGAGTCGACGTCTTGGATAATGGATCTGCATCATGATGGTAACACGATCGCATATCTATCCACAGTCTATCTCATGAGCATGTTGACCACATAAATATATCTGCACATGATAATTGATATATTTTTGATTCCACATATTCTTTGGTGCACAATCTCAGGAGTCATATTAGTCACCCTTATCGATTGTAACAATGGTGTCAATTATTCATCCTTCAACATGTCTGCATGTGATTGTTCTTCACGGTGTTGAAAATATGAACCGTTCGATCGTTTGTGTTCACCACCTTTATTTTTTTCATGCAAAGTCAAATAATCAACGATAAAGTAAACCCTAAATATAATAAAAGGTTAAATATTTTAAAATGCCACGTAATAATTCAATATTAATATTATCGTCAAAGGTTTTTTCCTTTTCCCATCGCTGCCATGTGTCACATCCTCCACTACCATGTAATGGTTAAAGATCATTCATTTCTCCATCACGCCGTCATGCTAAGACGTAGATCTTCCATCTTATGGTCACATATCTTTCTTAAGTGGCTCGGTTATTTCCCAATCATCTTTACCCGCTTGATTAAGTCCTAGCCATTGATTTAAAGCATGGGCTAAAAGATGTCTTTTTAGTAATCTGTCTTTTACTTTACTTTATGCGCCTCCATGTAGTTTATTCATTATGCTCCTCGAACCAAATACTGACACCTGTATTGTTTTATTCCACCTGTATCTTTTTTGGCAGGCCCGGGACACCTGTCACTCTTTTTTCCATCGCATGATGTTTAAACGGGGTGAATTTTGAGATAGCCCCATCCCGCTCGACCATTGGATCAGATCTTAATCTAACGAGATACAACTTGGTTTGACTTTAGTCAAGTGGAATCCATATGACACATGATGATCGTTATGTGGTACTATGTTAATTAAATGAATCTGCATGTACGTCGAATGTAAATTTTCAAATTGACGACAATTCTATTCAAATGCTTCTTTCTCCGTGGGATTGAGATTTGTTGGCTTTGTCACCCCGCGATGGATGAAAGATCACCATTTTTTCACTGTGCCCTCACACAATAGGTAGAGGAAGGATAATTCTATGGCCATGTGGTTTTAGAAACTGTATTTTGATTTCGACCTTGTTATCTTTTTATCTGCACCAAAGAGGAAATAAGAAGAAATCAATGGTAGACAAGAATAACTATTAGAGACATAGAGTCAAATTATATAGTATTGATAAAAGACATAAAAAACATAAGTAAAAGTGTAATATATAAATCAAAAGGCTATAGAAGATAAATTAATAAGTATAAAGAAATGCTTCCCTGATTGATTATGAACACAAATCAATTTGCAGAACTGAGATCCACCAGTGGCTCTTTCAGGGGATGTGTGTTTATACCTAAATGCAACAAGATCCAAGCTATCTCTAGAAAAGAATATCATTAGAAAAATACAATAATATAATACATAATGCAAAGATAAGGAAGAAAAACAAACTTGCTTATTGTCATCTTTAATGGATAAAAGGTTTAAGATACTGACCATGCATAGGAAGTTCATGATGGTAACCCTCCAAATCCTATAAAAGATAAGAACTATCACCTCCTTTACCAATAATGATAAAAGGTCCTACCCACAAAGAATCAAAATTTCCATGTTTTCCTTTTTCTTGATCTTTCACATTCTAGCTCAAAACTAGACCTCCTTCCTGAAATTTCCTTTGTGTAGTCTTTTTATCAAACAAGACTTTCACTTTCTGCTGCAATTCTTGATTTCTCTCATGAGCTTGATTCCTTATTTCATCCAATTTTGCAAGCTGTTGAAGTCCATCTTCTATGAAATCCACTTCTTCCCATTGTTCCTTTATTTATAAAATTGTATACTGGCAACAAATTATTTAGTGGTAATTGAGCTTTCTTTCCATAGACAAGTTCATATGGGGCATATCCAGTAGAATTTTTAATTGTAATTCTATCTGCACAAAGTGCAAGTGATAATTTTGAATCCCATGATCTTTTGTTGTTATCCAACATCCTTTTGATAATCTTCATTATATTTTTGTTCCTAGATTCCACTTGGCCATTTTCTTGAGGGTGATAAGGGGATGAAAAATAAATCTTTATTCCATAATTCTCATGAAATTCAATGAATTCCGCAGATCTGAAACACATAGCATTATCACAAACAATCTTCTGAGGAACACCAAATCTTGTCAATATCTTTTCAGTCAGGAATTTGATTACCACCTTACTAGTAGCTTGTCTATCATTTTAATGGTTGTCTAGACTGTGGGCCCCATTTATCATTTTACCAAATTTCCTAAATCAATGATTTGCAATATTTTCAATTCAAATCAATTTCCTTGATCAAATTGTAATTAATTCAATTATTTCAATATTTCATAAGGTTTGCTCATTTTTATCTAATTAAAAGATTTAATTTTCCTTTTAATTAAATAAAATTTATCTTATTTAATTAAAAGATTTAATATCCCTTTTAATTGAATAAAATTTATCTTATTTAATTAAAGTAAATTTCTCCTTTTTAATTAAATAAAATTCCTCTTGTTTAATTAAATTCAATTTCCCCCATTTAATTAAATACAATTCTTCTAATCTATTTAATTGAAAGAAAACCCCTCTTTTAATTAAATAAATAAAAATCCCCACTTAAAGCACTTTATTTGTTGAAAAATGAAGTAAATTAAATTAAAATTAAATAAAAATTCCTTTTTCATCACATCTTCCTAAGTGGTGGGTTTTTTCCTCTTAATCTCAACCATTGATTATTTCTTTTCACCTCTTAATCTCAATCGTTCACTTTTCTTTATAAGGAAACCTCTCCTTCTCATTCAAAGAGATAGAATTTTTAGTATTGTTATGCTGCATGTTTGGAGAGCAATTTTTGAGGAGGATTTGAGCACTTGAGCTTGGATATTGCAACTTCTCTCTTCTTGTCTTCTTCTTCTTGCATTCATGGCTACCCATGTAGATTAGATTCATGTTTATTTTCATAGATTGAACTTGCATTTGTATTTCCTTTCATAGATTAATCATGCATTGTTATCATTTAGATTAATTTCTTTTCATGCATTGTTATCATATAGAGTAGA
>MU225642.1:884679-937942 GCA_018584345.1 Thuja plicata
TTCTTCTCTCCATTTCTTTCCACTTCTTCCAAACTTCTATCTTCCATTCGCTTTCACCCCACTTCTTTTCTTCTAATTCAATCTTGGGGCATAATATTTCATGCTTAATGATCTACCTTGGTTCTGTAATCTTTATATCTTTCATCTTACATCAAGAACCTTATCTTTAGTTCGATTTGATCAAAATTTACCAATTTGTTGTTTCTCCTCTATCTCATTTCGATTTTGATCATGAAGGGGTAGTACCTATCAAACTTCAATCTTTGATTTATCTTTATCAATTATATCAGCCTTGCTTGAGATTTTTATCTCTGACATGTCAATTACTTATTTCAGTGTTGACTTTATCTTTTTCAATTGTGCTTATTTTTGTCCTGATGTGTTCCCGAATTGAGCACACATCTGGGTTGTTTTGTGATCCCAAGTTGACCTCACACTTCAACTGCATTCTTTGACTACATGTGTTCCTGAGTCAACCACACATGTTTCAAACAGGGGCAAATGTATGCACCCTAAAATGGTCGCCTAGACTGTGGGCCCCATTTATCATTTTAATCAATTTATCAAATTTCCTGAATCAATGCTTTGCAATATTTTCAATTCAAATCAATTTCCTTGATCAAATTGTAATTAATTCAATTATTCAATTATTTCAATATTTCATAAGGTTTGATCATTTTTATCTTATTAAAAGATTTAATTTTCTTTTTAATTAAATAAAATTTATCTTATTTAATTAAAATATTTAATCTCCCTTTTAATTGAATAAAAATTATCTTATTTAATTCAAGTAAATTTCTCCCTTTTAATTAAATAAAATTCCTCTTATTTAATTAAATTCAATTTCCCCCATTCAATTAAATATAATTCTTCTAATCTATTTAATTGAAAGAAACCCCTCTTTTAATTAAATAAATAAAAATCCCCACTTAAAGCACTTTATTTGTTGAAAAAGGCAGTAAATTAAACTAAAAATTAAATTAAAATTCCTTTTTCATCACATCTTCCTAAGTGTTGGGTTTTTGCCGCTTAATCTCAACCATTGATTATTTATTTTTGCCTCTTAATCTCAATCATTCACTTTTCTTTATAAGGAAACCTCTCCTTCTCATTCAAAGAGATAGAATTTTTAGTATTGTTATGCTGTAGGTTTGGAGAGCAATTTTTGAGGAGGATTTGAGCACTTGAGATTGGATATTGCAACTTCTCTCTTCTTGTCTTATTATTCTTGCATTCATGGCTACCCATGTAGATTAGATTCATGTTTATTTTCAGAGATTAAACTTGCATTTGTATTTCCTTTCTTAGATTAATCATGCATTGTTATCGTTTAGATTAATTTCTTTTCATGCATTATTATCATATAGAGTAGATCTCATTTTCATGCATTTGAATCTCTCATTTCATGGTGTACTTGCATAGGTACTAACTAGGTCAATCTGAGGGCCTCCATTTCAAACCTTTGCACTCCATGACTAGAGAGCTATGAGTCGATATTTGAGGCCTGATTCTTGAGCAGCCTTGGATGGAATGATTCATAGAAGTGTATCAACATTTTAGCACACAATAAGGGGATGAAAAATAAATCTTTATTCCATATTTCTAATGAAATTCAATAAATTCCACAGATCTGAAAGACATAGCATTACACAAACAATCTTCTGAGGAACACCAAATCTTGTCAATATCTTTTCAGTCAGGAATTTGATTACCACCTTACTAGTAGCTTGTCTAGTTGGTATGGCTTCCACCCACTTAGTGAAGTAATCAATGGCTACCAAAATCCATTTATTCCCACCACTAGATGTATCAGTGATTTCACCTATGAAGTATATTCCCCACATTTGGAATGGTTCTTCAGTAGACATTGGATTGAGAGGTAATGCACTATTATATTTATTTTTTCCTAAAAAATTCTGACATGCTTCACATCTCTGAACATATTCATGATAGTTTTTAAATATGCAAGGCCAATAATATCCTGCATTCAATATCTTATGTGTAGTGGTTTTTGCTAAAAATTGTCCGCCACATGTTCCTTCATGGAGATCTTTAAGCATACTTTTAGCTTGGTATGTATCTAAACATAAAAGTAGTATCCCATCCATGTTTTTCTAGTACAAGTCTCCTTGCATTAATTTGTATTTATATTCTTGTAATTTTACTATCCTCTTCTCACTACCTATAAGGTTTTCATGAAATTTAACGTGTTTCAAAAAATATACTGTGTTAGTGTATCAAGGACATCTTTCAATACTTGTATGAGTTTCACTTAGATAAATCTGATTCACCTGTAATGCATCCATATTTGATTCTACCATAAACCTTGCTAATCATTGTCCTATAATAATCTTAGTGATCTGGATCTCTATATCAAATTCCTAAATTTTATTTACCCATCTACATCTTCTCCCAGTGACTTCTTATTGTCTGAATATATCCTTTATTGCTGCTGCATTAGGAACATAGGCTATTACTTTTTCTCCTACAAAATAAGGCCTGAAGGACTTTACTTCCTTTACAAGTGCATAAGCTTGTTTATCATTGATATCATAATTTAACTAAGATGATTGAAGGATTTTATTGAAAAATTATATTGGTTGTTCACATCCTTCATTATTCTTTTGTTGTAAGACATCAGCAATAGTGTGATATGATGCAAAGGAAAAATATTGAAATGGATTAGTATAATCTGGGGACTTGAGGATAGGAGCTTCCTTAATTTCCTATTTAATCTTTAAAAATGCCTCCAAAGCTTTATTTGTCCACTTCATGTCTACACCCTTTTTTTAACATCATAGCAATTGGTTTAATTACTTCTCAAAAGTTTGGGACAAATCTTCTTACAAAGTTTATTTGTCCAAAGAAGGATTGGATATTTTTAATACTCTTAGGAACCTCAATTTTATCAATTGATGCAATCCTCTCTAGGTCTATTTTCACTCCATTTCCGGATACTATATTCCCTAATAATTTTCCTTCAGTTACTACAAAATGACATTTCTTTGGGTTCAAAGATATCCCATATTCAAGGGCTCTTTGAAAAATCTGCTCCAAGTGTCCATAGTGATCTTCTTCCTTTTTGGAATAAGAAATTAGGTCATTATTTTATGCCACCATAATTACATCAATGAAATCCTCAAAGGCCACATCCCTTTCTCTTTGGAAGGTAGCTCCTGCATTAGTGAGTCCAAAAGGCATTCTAGCATATATATAAGTACCCCAAGGTGTAGTAAATTTTGTCTTGTATTGTTCCTCTTCTTTTACCTTCACCTAGTTATACCCTAAGAACCCATCCATCATTGATAATAATTCATTCACTGTGACCTTTTGTAATAATGCTTCCATGTTAGGTAATTCATAATTGTCCTTTAATGATGATATGTTTAGATTCCTGAAATCTACACAAAGTCAGATATCACCATTCTTCTTCCTGATAGGGACCAAATTTGAAACCCATGTTGAGTGTATAATTGGTTTTATTATACCAGCATCCCTCATCTTGATTAGCTCATCTTTCATTTTGGGAGATAGGGTAGCATTTATAGGTCTTTGCCTTTGTCTGAATGGTTTAGCATTAGGATTCAAAGGTATCTCATTTTTAAAAAGGTCCTCTCGGTAAGCTTTAAGGTCATCATAGGACCAAGAAAATACATGCCTATATTTTCTCAATAATATGATGATATTTGTTCTGATCTTGGGGGTTAAGCTGTTACCCAAAAATACTTCCTTTAGAGTCTCTTCATTTCCCAAGTTTATCCTTTCTACTTCATCCATTGTGACATTGGTGTTTTTCCTGTCCATTTTTGAATCTTTATTGTCAAACAATCTCTCCATAGCTACAAGGCCCTTTGGAAATTTATTGGTTTTAAGCTGAATGACTTCCTTTCCAAAAAATTCTTCTTTCCCATTCTCTATTTCAATATGAGCATTCAAGTCTATCAATTGATCCTCATACTCTTGTTCACATGCTAAAAATTTGATTATATCTCTGTCATCTTCAAAGATTTTCCAGTTGTTGATGTTATCAGGTATAGCAGGCCTAGTTTTAAATTCAACTTGAACTATGTCTTCACAAGGGATGTCATTACGCTTAAATGCCAAAATAGCCATAAAATTTGCAAGGATATTTTCTAATCTATCTATCCAATCAATAGAAAAGGCATCAAAACATTCTATAGAATCCCATACTTCATTTCTATATCTTTTTAGATGAGGCTTCTTAGCAACAAATTTACTTTTAACTTGAGAAATAATCAATTCAGAATCACCAAAGACACTTAAACATTTTATTCCATGCTTACTAGCTATCCTCAAACCAAGAAGTAGAGCTTCATATTCTGCAACATTGTTAGTACATTCAAAATCTAGTAAAAAGTAATATTTAAATATTTTCTTGTTAGGGGAAAAGAAAATGACACCAAATCCATTGCCATCCTTGCAACAAGCACCATAAAAATACATTTCCAAATTGTATTGTTATTTACTTCAACATGTAATTCAATAGGTTTAGTATTATGTATTGCATTTTTTTGAAATACATACCTGAAAGTTATCCATATCAGAATGAAAGAAATGTGTAACCAAACTTGAATACACATCCTTGATAATGTATGGACTTCTAGCCTCCCTATCAATTATCAAATCCCTGCCATTCACTAGAATTGAAGCATAAGACAGATCTAATTGAATACTACCTCCTACTAAGCTAGACCATTTTCTAGATAGATGCATTCCATAATTGGGAGGAACTTAAACCACAGTAATATCCATTTTATAAGACATTTCAGGACATGTAGGAAATTTAAATTCAACATTCTTCATTATTCCTACAACAGGAACAGATCTATTATCCATAGCATAACATCTACCAAATTTGGTATCAACATTCATTCCTAATTTTTTCATTACACCATTAGGCATAATATTTACTGCTGCACCAGAATCTATCATACAATTCTTTACCAATCTATTGTTTATCAATAGAGTAAGATAGAAAGGATCAATTTGATTTCCATTTTTGTTTAAAGTAGTTCCTAGGTAAATAGCTGGAGGATCCTTTACTTCTTGGTTTAGATCTTCCTTATTACCTACATTAGACAATATTTTCAAAGCTTCATTTTTACATTTAGGTATTTTAACTATTTCAAGAAAAAGAACAAATATTTTAACTTGAGATAATGCATTAGACATGAAAGAACATTCATTGGGGAGAGATTTACTAACCACCTTTTTTCTTACTATTATTGGAAAGTCCTGAGGTTCTACCTATTTATCTTGAGAAATGTTTTTGTGCATCAGCCTCTTTGGATCAGTTCCTTGGTCAGGTTTCCCTCAGCTTGCATTTACTGTTCTATTCCTTAGCTTGTAATTACTTCTTGCTTATTCCACTGCAACTATTGTGTATTATTTCTTCTCCTCTTCTATTAATTCTCTTAATCTTGGAGGACCATCTTGATAATGCCCATATTGGTACACTCTATTTAGGTCATCCCTCCAGTAGTATTCATCTAAAGAGATATAATAATGATATCCGCATATAGGATCTATTGATAATTTATTCACTATAGTTCACTGATCATTATTCTGATCTTCATCCTCTCCCCATCTTTAGGCAATGACACAATGTTCATAAGAATGTGGTAGTCTACAGGCTTCACACCAAGGATAGCTTTCCACAAAATGGTTGTTCCTCCTCAATGGATCAGGAGTATGTATTTCTTTGTTCACTAGTTTCCCATCCTTCCATTCTATGCTATAAGGCATATCCTTCAATTTATATCTATCCTTTTTGTATGGTACCTGATTATTCACGTTGTACTTAAAATTGTCTCTTCCATTATTCACTTGGAGGCCTTTCACCATATTCATAAGCTTATCTAATCTATCCTCCTCCTTTTGTTTCTTAGGCTCTTTTGGATTGAACAACTGAGTTTCCTCCCTCTTAGTAATTATACTAGATGCCTTCCTATCATTTTCAATAGCTATGAAAATCTTGAGAGCATGTGCTAAAGTAGAAGGCTTATGAGATCTGATTTCATAATTTGTCTTACTATCAAAAGCACCCATATAGAAATTAATTAGAAAGGCATCAATAGGATGAACATCCCTTGGAATCCTATTTAGAACCTTGTTGAATCTTTTTTTGAATTAAACCACAGATTCATTCTGATTTTTCTTCATACTTGTCAACTCATGTAAAGAAAAAGAAGTATCATTGTGATCATCGAATTGTTCTATAAATTGATTGACAAATTCATCCCAATTAGATATGGATCTATCTGGAAAACTTCTAAACCATTGTGCTGCATCTTCTATGAGGGATTGAACAAAAATTTTCATGTATACATCCTCATTGAATTTATCAAATTCTTGGATAACATTCTTCAAATTTACACAATGCACTTCAGCTGATTCTCACCCATTCCATGAAAACTTTAGAATTTCACTCCTTAATTTATTTTTTATTTCATTAGGACATCCCCTTATACCATAAAAATCTAATTGTCTATATCTGTTAGAAACCATTGAGGCTCTATAGTTGTTTCCATTTTGATTGATGTCTCCATGTCTTTGATTCTACTGATTTGCATTCTGGAATCTCTTATTATTTGTTGGTCCAAAATTTGAGTTGATTTATAATCTCTTGGGCCATAATTCTGATCCCTATTATTCTGATATCCATTATACATCCTTTCATTATTTTGATTTCTATATTGTTCATGTTGGTCAGATGTGTCAGGATTTACTCTATTGTTGTGGTTATGTTGTTCTCCATTGTTCCATTGTCCCCAATGATCTCTTCTTTCCCAATCATTGTTGTTTCTCTTAAGTCTTCCTCTATTGTCTAGTTCGAACAAGGGGTTGGTATGGTCATTGTTAAAGATATGCCCACTATTCTTCCTATGAGGAGAATTGTAAAATCCATTTCTATCATCCTTAGGAGCTTCTTTATCTCTTGGTGATCTTATTGTGCTTCTCTTTATTTTCATTTTCCTCAGTACCTCTTCTGGTTTTCTTTTAAGAGCGATGACCATTTCTTCATCTTCTAATCCTACATCATCCATCTCATGAAATACAACATCCCATTTGTTAATTATTTTATCTCTTTCAGTCATTTCCTGATTTGGATCATGTTGAGACTCATGTCCTCCTCTATTACCTTGGAAAAAAGGATTACAATTTTCATCACTGCTCTCATAGTTATGATGGCTTGAATTAGGGAATTATTCACAAGCATACTCTTGATAATCCTTATCAGGGTATATCATATGTGGTACATACAACATTTTTACACTTGAAGTCCTTCCTTTCCTTAGGATTAATTCTAATTCAAGTTGATCTAGATGCAAGGATCTTCTACCCCACATGAGATAGTTAATAACAAAATTATATGACCAAATATATCACCACTTTAAAATTGTAGAGTCACCACCTTCTTCTTATAAGGAAATACTTTATTTTCTTCTAGATTCTTTTCTCCCAGTAGAGCCTAACCTCTATTACTAGAAATTCTAAAAAATGTTCTTTAATGATAATTCCCCAGTAGAGTCACCAATTTGTTGGTGCTCAAATCAACAAATTGGATTTTCTATGGATTTTTCCTATCCAATGATGAGAAACCCAAGTAATTTTCCAACTGACAAGGTTTCAACCTAATTCAAGTGTCAACCTTCTGCAATTTTGGCTCTGCAGAACCAAGGCTGGTGGGCCTATACCCTAAGCTTGTCTTCCAAATCTCAAGGGATTTTTAGAGTAGATAATATGTGATTCAAACATCCTTAACCCAAAGTATGGAAAAGTACTACTAAGATCCTTAAACTAGGAGCAAAGAATTTTCAAGTGTTAAATATAATGTTGCAAATATTTACAAAATTATTGATGGATACAAGATATAAACTAAATAGAGCATATGGGTATAGTATCTCAAAACTATAAACAATGAAACTATGACCATAATCCAATAAGCAAGAAAGAACAATGCCCTAATCAACAATGGGAAATAGAGTCACTATCATTCCAATCTTATGTTCAACCTTAGAGACAGTTTTACAAGAAAACTTATCACTTCAAAGATGTTATGAAATGTATATGCAACCTAGAACAAATTTAGAGATATTTAAAATGGGTAAGACTTCTTAGATGATAGACCAATTGACTGAGGCCTCAATAAATAGAATTTAACCATGCAAAATGAGAAAACCAATTGAAAATATAGACTTTGAATCAAATCAGGAAGCATGCACATCAAACTATCACTTTGAAGAAGTTCTATTGGTTTATCCAAGGGAGTAATTGTAAACTGATAATAAAATAATTGTACATATGAAAGAAAAATGGACTTATCTTTATTTGATTTTTAAAAATAGTACAATAGAGTTCAAGTTTGCAGTTATTGATCCATCTATCCCATTTGACTATAATAATAATAATTCTTATTATATGTGTTGATCTTGGTATCCTTATAAATATGAATTTGAAAGGATGCAAATAAGCTTCAAATAACCATGACTATTCCTAACAAATACCTAACCTAAGATTAATAACTGGATGCCAATAATTACAATAATTTAATGTCTAATCATCCTTGCTTGATAACAAATATTAACTGATTTGATCTTATAACAATAAATCAATAATATATTTGTAGTATGTTTGAGTCAATGTCTTGGATAATGGATCTGCATCATGATGGTAACCCAACCACATGTCTACCCACAATCTATCTCATGAGCACGTCAACCGCATAGATATATCTACACATGATAATGGATATATTTTTGAGTCCACATATTCTTTGGTGAACGATCTCTAGAGTCAAATTTGTCACCCTTATCGACCGTAAAAAATGGTGTCAATTATTCATCCTTCAACATGTCTGCATGTGATTGTTCTTCACGATGTCAAAAATCTGAACCATCCAATCATTTGTGTGTGCCACCTTTATTTTCTGCATGCAAAGTCAAATAATCAATGATAAAGTAAACCCTAAGTATAATAGAAGGTTTAAGATTTTAAAATTCCACGTAATAATTCAATTTTAATATTATCGTCAAAGGTTTTGTCCTTTTCCCATCGCTGCCACATGTCGCATCCTTTTCTACCACATAATGGTTAAAGCTCGTTCATTTATCCATCATGCCATCATGCTAAGCCATAGATCTTCCATCTTACAGTCACATATCTTTCTTAAGTGCCTTGGTTATTTCCCGATCATATTTGCCCACTCAATTAAGTCCTAGCCATTGATTTAAAGCACAGGCTAAAAGATGTCTTTTAAGTAATCTATCTTTTACTTTACTTTATGTGCCTCCATGTAGTCTATTCATTATGATCCACCAACCAAATAATTACACCCTTTTGTTCCATCTGTATCTTTTTTGGCGGGCCCAAGACACCTGTCATTCTTTTCGCCATTGCGTGATGTTTAAATGAGGTGCATTTTGAGATAGCATCATCGCGCTCGACCGTTGGATCAAATCTTAATCTTATTGGATACAACTCAGTTTGAATTTAGTCAAGAAGAATCCATATGACACACGGTGATTGTTATGTGGTGAAATGTTAATTAAAAGAATCTACATGTATGTCGAATGTAAATTTTCAAACTGTCGACAATTCTATTCGACTACTTCTTTCTCTGTGGGATCGAGATTTGTTGGCTTCGCCACCCCTCATTGAATGGAAGATCACCATTTTTTCACTTTTCTCTCACATGATAGGTAGATGAAGGATAAGTCTATGGCCATGTGGTTTCAGAAATTGTATTTTGACTTCGAAATTTTTTTCTTTTTATCTGCACCAAAGAGGAAATAAGAAGAAATCAATGGTAGATAAGGATAACTATTAGAGACATAGATTCAAATGATATAGTATTGATAAAAGACATAAAAAAACATAAGTAAAAGTGTAATATATAAATCAAAAGGATATAGAAGATAAATGAATAAGTATAAAGAAATGGTTCCTTGATTGATTATGAACACAAATCAATTTCGAGAACTAGGATCCACCAGGGGGTATCAATAATCCTGCTGTGGCAGTTTAGAGGAAAGTGAAACACACAGTTGCATCATAACCTTGAGAAATATCAAATGCAGAAGAGTCAATAAATATTAAAGGAACATGATAAAATATTAAATGACTCATTTCTTCAATTAAATCCAAGGAACACAAAACAAATATTTAAAATAATGTGGAGAGTTGAGAATGCTATAAACACTGAAAGAATGTATAAGGGAGGAAAATACCACATCTGTCCCTCCAAGAAGAGGCCTTGTGTCAAACTTGGCATTTTTTTGGGAGTACCTCTCAATTGAATTTTTTAATATGAGTAATATCTGATGAAACTAAAAATGAAAATAAGTTAAGGTAGAAGAGACATACAAGGCGTAAATAGAAAATAGATATAGAAAGTGATTTCCTTAATCTTGCACAAAAGAGAACAGGATATAATCATTACATGGCTGTAAAGAAGTTCAAGATGCGCCCTCAAATTTGGTTGGTGTTTTGGGTCTAAAGGAGGCCTATTTACATTTTAATAGCCAGAGGAAAGATGGTAATGGTTGAGGGAATAGAGATATTATAAGTTTGTATCAATAAAAATGATGCATTTTCTAGAGTTCACTATTTTTTTCTCGGTAACAATCTTGTTGATTTGTGTTTTCAATGGTGGTAATGACGTATTTTTGTTGAAGTGTTAGTATGGGATGTTAGGGCAGTGATTTATCTTCATTTTGGTGTTGGTGGCATGTGTTTTGGTTGGATTTTTATTGAGATATTTGTGTTTAAGGAAAAACTGCCAGAACCCTGATGGGTGATACCACAATAGTGGGTTACACTTTTTTGCCTAAACGGACATTGAAGTCTACATTTTGAGAAAAACTTTCACATTCGGATGAATATTATCGTTAAACTGTTTGAATTCGGAAGATGAAGTAAACTAGAGTCTTTTAGGATTTTCTATCTAGATTCTAAATATATTTTTAAATTTTTTTTTGAATTGATTTTAATGGTTTTTTTTCTCCCACTAAAACTGCTATGTTGCTAAAAACGTCATTTTCAAAAAGGTACAATGACTTTGTATAACATAACTTTTTTTCTAAAATAGATATCAATGCGCTTCTTTTGAATTTGGTTTTGTAACATCCATACAGAGGGCATGCAATTGGTTTGATGACATTATCGTGATTATTGCATATTTTATGAACATTTGAAGTAGAGTCAACCGTGATTTTGACATTCCTTGACTGCATAGCTGATAACTTGTTGTTTATTTATAAAAATTCAAATTTTTTTTTGATAGAAAGAAGAGTCGAAGCCAGAGGGCACTGTTATTTTTCAATTTTTTTTTCTATTTTCTACTAATTTTCATTGAACGTCAAACCTGGAAGTTTATATTCAATAAAAAACCTACATCCAATGCACGTCAAAATACATAAACCTAATTAATTCAAAATTTGTCAAATCTATATTCATTAGAAATCTTGTTCAGAGTATTTATGTGATGCAAAAGGAGGTGTCCCTATTCTTCCATTTGAGCCCCGCACTTGAACCCTGAAGCCATGAAAATTGCATATTACTGTTAGCCTTTGCAGATGGCCTCAATTTTGGGGGTTTCAATAGAAACTACTTTTGATAGAAAGTAGTTTCGATCGAAACTGCTTTCTATCAAAATTAATTTCTTAGTTTAACATGCATATGGGTAAAAACCATAGCAAAATTTTGACTAGTTAGTTTTGATCAAAACTAACTTAGTTTTGATTGAAACTAACTTAGTTTCGATCGAAACTAAGCAAAAAAGGTAGTTTCGATCGAAACTAAGAATGTTTCAATCGAAATAATTAGGTACTTTCTATGGAAAGTACTTGACTAAATCATCCCACTCATGGATTTCTTGAGGAATTCCTTCCTTTGAAAAAGTGTAACCCACTATTGTGGGATCACCCTTAATTAGGGTAACCCGAGGGACTAAAAATTTGATTTCCTTTATATTTAACATGGAAGAATCTTATAATATTGGGAAGTGATGAGGGGAGTGTATAATAACTTCCCTTTAGGTTTTAGGGATACATGCAATGATTTGCACATGTATGGGCCAAGGAAGTGACTGTACATTCATAGGAAGGAGGATACTGTCAGTCACAGTCTCAAAGTTCAGGCTTTGTACACAAGTTTGATGGATGCTATGGGCATGAAGGCTTGAGAAAATTGAGGAGGGGGGAGTATACAACCTGTTCAAGACATTGGATAAGGAAGGGTTCCCAAGGTTAGGGATAGACCATTAAGAGTTCATAGATTTGAAGTGACTGTCCTAGTAGGACAATGATATTGGAAGTTTGTTCTGTTTGGATTAGAAGTTGAGTTTAGTAAGTCAAATGGATATGGGGTGTGTGGATAGAGGCCAAGGAGTCTAAGAGGATCTAGATGATGTCTCAATGTTTAGGGGTGAAGAGACACATTGTGTTATTTGAAGTGGTTGCCTTCATAATGGAAAAATTATTGTCTTAGGGAATAGTGAACAATGAGGGGTTCAAGATTCGTGTGATCCAAAAAAAGTATAGGAGGTATTACATGTAGATGGGCATCGAAGAATTCCAAGTCTAGGGTTGTTGATCCAATCAAGGATCTTGTGTTGGTGACATTGAAGGTAGGTTGAAGGGTTGTATGTGGACAATCATAAGTAAATGAAATGGGATAAAAGATTGAGTGCTCAGTGATGAGGTGGATTGTATTTAGGGTGTGGAGCATAGTAAACTATTTTTGGCTTGATCATTAATAGGTCTTGAAAGTGGGTGGGTCCATGTGAGTGATCCTAAGTCGGAGGACTAAAGAGTGTCTTGGAAGGGTCTATTTGATGTGAGTAGTTGTATCTCACAAAGCCATTTTACTAAGTTTGTCTTTGGACAATAGGACTTGATAAGGTAATCCACTTGGATCTACATCAGGATATCACTACATCATTAATATCACCAGGTCTTGAAACACCAAGGCCCCTAACATAATCATTTGAAGACATCTTAGTTGGACAATAGCTATAGTATTTAATAAATAGTATACCATTAAGAAGGAAAATATGAGACTTACTTCCATCGTATTCTATTTTTCATCTTTTTCTCAATAAGTCAAATTCCCTGAAGAACATTTGTGATGTCATATATTATTCTGTTTTGCACTTGAAAATGTAAACAATGAACACAACATTGAACATCACAGTTTGATATCAAAAATTGGGTGTCTAAAGAACTATATAATCTAAGAATAAAAATTATAATAAATAGTAGATCTTGCAAACATAGATATATTTTATTCGTTATCAAAATCATTACATCCAAAGTATCTGTAGACTTGTTGAGATCGAGCACACCATCATATGCCTTCTTGATCAAACTATTGAATTTCTTTGTCTATAATCCTGGTTGTATGGAACAATCATTGTTCTCTTAAAATAAAATAACTGAATGAGAAAAGCCTCAAATAGAGATTTAACTTCAATAAGAAAACAACAATTTCAAAATGCTTATCTTAGAGAATACTTTACCAAGAGATGATGACATTATTTTTCCATCAGTATGCAAAGAAGATCTTTGGTAAACATACACCGAAAGACAGGACAAGAGAAAACCAAAAATACAAATATTAGAGATCACCGAAATTGTTAAGTACAAAGAAAACCAACGACACAGTTTTGTGTGTAAACCGAAAATGCAAAGTGAAAAGGATAAAGAGGAACCTGAAAGTGGAACCCAATGAGTAGGATATAGTGAAAATCAAGAGAATAGTCAAAGTGGAACCTGAGAGACAGTTCAAGCAAGGAACACCGAGAGACAGTCAAATTGATTTCAGAGCATAACCGACTGACATAAACCAAAAGTCAGTTGCAGCCCGTAAAAAGTTGATCTGACTTCCACGTCAGATAAAACATTCTTATTCTATTTATAGAGCATTGATTTTTTTTAAAACCACTACTTTAGGGAAAAGAAACATTATTGTAAGTGTTTTAATTAGTCTAACTTATTTAAAACACATAGACTAAAAGATCAAGGTCAAGTTGTAAACCTATGATCTTAGAGTTAATATTGTTTTAAGTGAAACTTAATTAGGCCAATCTATCTTATAAATAGATGTTGTAATCATTCACTATTATGGATAAGAGGTTGAATGAAGCCTATGATCACATCTATGGATCAAATTAAAAGTTTCAATAAAAAGAACAAAAAAGGGTGAATTTGGTTATCAAGAACCAAGAACAGAGGCTACCGAGCAATAGAGGTATTATTCAATCACATTAGGTGATATACTTATACATATAATCTTAAATGGATCTATAACCATAAATAGGAGATTGCCTAGACTCAGGTCAAAGTGTAATTTTCTTACATTCTAACAAGTGAAGCAAAGTGTAAAAGTCCTTTCAAGGAAGGTGGATTTAACCATCCAATTGTAAATCTCTTAACCGAGTGCACACTAAACAGTGTTGCTAAAGCTCTTAGCAGAGTAGACTTTAACAGGTCTCCATAGATACTTCTAACATGGTAGATCATCAGAAGTGATCAAATTGTAAGCCTTAACTGGCCCCTTCCAATCTGTAGATAGTGAAGAATTTGTGGGTGCCATCCCCACCATAGTTTTTACTTCCTAACAGGAGTTTTCTGCATTATCATATCTTGTGTTATGTGTCAATTAATTTCATGAATGCTTCTATAAATGATCACATGTTTGATTAAGTTAAAAGAATTGATATGTCTTACATCAAGAAATAATAGAACAGATGGTTGGATAAACAATTGATTACTCAAAGGATAAAGGTTAAAAGATACAAAAGTTTTAGAGGTACTGATTCACCCCTCCCCTCTCAGTACACACTTCCCATTAATTCCAACAATTGGTATCAGAGCTAAGTCTCTTATTTGGAAAGCTTAAAGGCTTAAGAGAAAAGATCATAGAATGAAGAAGAAGAAGAAGAAATCCAAAAAGACTAAGTTGGAAGTCACTCTAGATGGGATAATTGAGATACCCAAATGTGACCCAGCTACACTAGACTAGGAAGCACTAAAAGAGTACGGTGAAATATGCCAAAGGAAGGCACTACAGGAGAAGCTAAGAAAGAAACACAGAGACTCCAAGGTACTAGAAATAATTAGGGTTATCTTGAATCATATTGTACCCGATGTTGATGTTGATCACAATAAACCTATCCTTGATCAACTAGCCACTCTCACTGAAGCCATCACAATGCAAAAAAGGAAATTGAGGAGAGAGAAGAGCAGAAATATCAGCACAAACTTAATGAAAAGATCAGCTAGGAAGTGGCAGAAAACAAGGTAAATCTTTCAGAATTAGTAAGTAAATTAGATCCAATAATTGCTGAAGCTATTTCCTTGATACAAAAATTGAGCAAAATTGATAAATTCACTAAGGATCATAGTGATAAAATAGAAAATTTAGATTCTGATCTAGCTACAAGTGCTAAAGGCTTAACCACCGAGGAAAATGCAATAAAGTTGCATTATGAGGAAATTGTTGAGATAAAAAGGTTAAGACAGGAACTGTGGGAAGCATAAATACAATTTAGGGAAGAGGTTACTGAGCTCTAGGCTCAACTTATACCAAATATAACACTCCTTCAACAACATATCAGTTCATCAAGACAACTGATAGCCACCCCCAAGATGTTTGTAGAAGACAACATCTATGATATGCATGCATGGATCACACTCGAGCACATGGCTCTAGAAAACCTGAAGGAAAAATGGGAGAAGATGATGGAGGACATGAAGTCCTCACACTCTCATTTTTTTTATAAGATATAGGTATAAAAATTTGCCCTTAATATCAAAAAGGGGGAAAATAATGATATGTACAGATAGGAAACTATATGGTATGGAAAAAGAACAAAAAAAAGGGAGTATAATGATATGATATGATATATACAGCACAAGGTGAAAAATAACAAAGTATCATGTACATACACTTATATTATACCATCATATGCATAGGGGAAGTCATGAAATGACTAAGGAATATATACGGTGTACATACTAAACATTTTGTTAGTATTTTGTACATATCCATTTTTTATATTAATGTCAAAGGGGGAGATTGATGATATTATTTTTCCATTAGTATGCAAAGAAGATCTTCGGTAAACATACACTGAAAGATAGGACAAGAGAAAACTGAAAATATAGATATCAGAGATCACCAAAAATTGCTAAGTACAAAGAAAACCGATGACAGAGTTTTGTGAGTAAACCGAAAATGTAAAGTGAAAAGGATAAAGAAGAACCCGACAGTGGAACCTGACGAGAAGGATATATTGCAACTTGAGAGAACAGTCAAAGTGGAACTTGAGAGAACAGTCAAAGTGGAACTTGAGAGATAGTTCAAGCAAGGGACACAGAGAGACAGTCAAACTAATTTTAGAGCATAACTGACTGACAAAAACTGAAAGTCAATTACAGCCCGCAAAAAGTGGATCTGACTTCCACGTCAGATAAAACATTCTTATTCTATTTATAGACTCTTGATTTGTTTTAAAACCACTACTTTACGGACAAGAAACATTATTGTAAGTGTTTTAATCAGTCTAACTGATTTAAAACACATAGACTAAACGATCAAGGTCAAGTTGTAAACCTATGATCTTAGAGTTAATATTATTTTATGTGAAACTTAATTAGGTCAATCTATCTTATAAATAGTGTGTGTGTATTTTGTGGTTCCTATAAGATGCAACACAACACTTTAATAAGTCATTACATTAGTGTAAAACAAATAATAAGCCATCAAATCAAACACTAAAACTGACTTATTGCTTCCTATCTAAGAGGAGTGTGAAGAATGCTATAATTTCCCTCAGATTATGCATAAATCAGTGACATATACAACCTAGAATGGAAGATTCAATTGAAATAATCCTATATGCTCAAGAAATGTTCATTTTAGCTTTCAATTTGAAGATTATAAAAATGCAATTAAGATTTACTCTAAAATGAATAAAGATTTTTAAGAATGCTAGCAGCATAAGTTTACTTCTAAAATTAGGGGCCTATTGAGCTTAAAATTCATTCTCTTTATAAAAAGAATTAGGTGAATGAGAGGTTGAGATTGAAAGTGGAAGAGAGGTGGAGATTGAATCTTTGGTGATCCATGTGAGGCGATCCAAGTGATTTCACTCCCGTTGGTTAGGGAATTTACTTTTACCTTTGGTAAATGGAAATGTAGTTAGGGGATTTATTTAATTCCTTTTATTAATTACTTTAGCCATATTTTGATTTGTTTTGATTGAATTGAATTATTTTTTATTTAATTCAATTATTTTTATTTAATTGGCTAAGGCAATTAATTTGATTTAGTGATTAAATCACTTAGGAGATTAATTTTGATTTAATGAATTATACCAATAAATTGAAGAATTGTCTTGACATAATTAGGGGTATGATCACACTTAGGGAAAATAGGGTCTATGGTGAGAGAAGACCAAATTAGGGTGGTTACATTTTCCCCTCTTTGAATAAATGTGCGAGAAACACATTGATTCAAAGAAAGTTTTGATGTTGACTTCAGAAAGTTTGAGAATTTTGCACTTGATCGAACAAAATGTCTGATGAGATTAGTATCGCACTTGATTGAACTAAACTAATAGAATTGACTTTGAATTTGATCGAACAAAGGTCAATAAGCAAAGATCTTAAAGATACCAATTTTGAACTTGGTTATCGTCCAAAAATTGATAATACTGACTCTGAACTTGATCGAATGAAGGTTAGTACAAAGCTGCCAAGAGCTTTAATAAGAATTTGAGAAAAGTAGACATAGGTTATCTAGCTTGTGAGAACCGAAGCCTTCAATCCAACAGTCCTGACTTAGTCAAGGAATTGTCATGCCTTTAGTTTTTTTGATAATGAAGTCATTTAAATGCTGTTTTGAGCAAGAATTTGATTGATTTTAGTGTGATCATGCCCCCTCGGGAATGAAATTGAAGGAAAAAAAAATCCCTCTGTAGAATGATGTATCACTTGAATTAATTGATTGAATCGAGAAAGAATCAATTTAGAAGAAGTGGAGAAATGAAGGTGCGTTCAAAGAAAACATAGTTTTATCAAGTTAATAACATTTAAAATGTGAGTTTTGAGTCTGATAAAATGATGTCTGACCAATATTTGGATGAATAATGTGCAATTTGATGATATAGAACCTGGAAAACTGATTGCATAAAGCTTGTGAATCATTTTCGGAACATATGGAGCAATTCTACATTTTTGGTAACTATCGTAAAAATTTTACTCCACTATGTAGAACATTGTCTGTGCATTCAATTCCATTCCTGATTGATCAAAAAGAGAACAAAATGAGTTTCAGTTGGTTGGGAGGAGTTCAAGAGCTCCTAAATAGCTCAAAAAGTCAAATATATAGGTCCAAATTCACTTTTTACCCACTCATTTTCACTTGTCACCCTGGTAATTCAGAAAGCTTTGTAGAGAAGATGGTGGTCCCTATGGAGAAGCATTGTTTCAAGCTCAGTCATCGACATCAACATCCAGCTGAATACCCACCTCCAGTAAGTTCTCAAAAACCTAACTTGTCAAATTTGCAATCTTCATTTTTATGCAGTTTTGTTGAAGTTAGAAGCATTTGAATTTTGTGTCATTTCTGGTTTTTAGCGTCACATCCTGCAAATTCTGAGTCACTTCCTATTTTCACTATAAATCCCATGTCGTATCTTGTGAATTTAGGATCACACCCCATTTTTAAGTTTTGGATCGCATGTTGTAGTAGATTTTAGAATTTCCAAGTTTTTTGCACCCTGTTGAAACAGGGTCGTATGCGGCATCTCGTGTCACTTCCTGTGAAAATAGAATCGCTTCCTGGATGCCCCATCGCATCTCAAGAATCGGGGATCACATCCCATGAAAATAGGATCCTTTCTGGTAATTGAATGATTTTTTTGACAATTTAGACTTATTTTCCCTGTCTAATAGCCAAAACATTTAGCGAAGTCTATTTCTGCTTAATTGCCTTAGATAAAACACTAATTTTGAACATTTCTGCATTTTGTGATCAGATTCCTTTTGAGGTTGTCTCATTTTGAGGACCATACCCTTGTTGCATCCTTGCACTATCCAGGTCTTTGACTGATGATGAGGAAGAGTTAGTGGCTTGTGTTGGTTTATTGTCTTTGAGGGATTTACCTGATATCAGGGTAAATCAAGGGTTGTTTTCTATTATGGATGAGAGGTGGCACTCAAAGCACAACACCTTCCATCTACCTACTGGTGAGATGACCATTACACTGAAGGATGTGTGGTGGATATTAAGAGTTCCTATTATGGGATGAGAGGTCTATTTTGATTCCACTTCTACTACCTCCATTGCCACTGCACGATGATTCTTTGGAGATGATACGATTACTCACCGGTACCTGACATGGGACTACATGTGTGACCATTATGATCGACTTCCTATATACTTGACCAGTTTGATTAGAGGCATCCTTATGCCTGATCGAGGATAGCATGGATTCATGGTCGGTTGGGTTGACATGCTAGAGTAGATGATCATATCTAGACATGGATTTGCATGGGGCAATTGTATACTCATGTACATGTACTAAGAGTTACATGAGATTGTGTATCATTATTCTCAGAGTATGAAAGTTGGCATCCTGGTACTTCAGATCTGGGCCTAGGACCACATCCCAGTTATGCGGCTGATAGTTGATAGGTAGCGGTTGGAGCTGCAGCCTTATACATTCATGTATACTAGTTGGATTCAACATCCCTATCTGGGTAAGGTAGAGTATTGGCACCGATGTTTTGATGACATGACAGTTATAGTATGGTGACCATACCTTGATTGTGAGGAGTGGATCTCGGATAGATGATAGATGCCATTTTTCTTCTAGAGAAGGTACCTGATTAGTAGGACCATATATATTATTAAGAGATTCATAGTCACACATGTATTAAGATAGTATGGATGTATGCAAGGGAGATGTTAGGATATATCTGTGTATGCACAAATTTGAGATGATACTCCACTGTGGGGTCCTCAACTGATATATGAGACTGCTCAAAGAGCTATTTGAGAGATGGTTGTAGTACCTTGGGATCTTCATCCTGAGGTAGTGGATGCAGGTTATTCAGATCGGTTACATGCACAGATGTTATAGTATCCATTTCCTTGGTTTATGATGCCTGATGAGGACATTCCACAGATTGAGGATCCACTAGATTATGATCCCACTAATGACCATCTTGTCCAAGGATGAGGGGGAGCATAGAGAGAGGAGCTATGGGGAGATATGGAGATAGGGATGGTGGGATACATGGGAGAGATGGGAGGCACCCTCCTCCTAATACGGGACAGGGTCTAGATGATCATGATGATAGGGGTGGAGGTGCGGTGGGTGGTGGAGAGAGCACCAGTAGTAGTGGGAGGCAGACTCTCTTTAGATTCATTGCTCCCCAGCAGGATCCAGGTCCAATTTTGACTAGAGATCAGTAGAGATAGAGGTAACGTCAACAGGATGCTCAGCCAGATACTCAGCTAGATAGGACATAGGATAGGTCATCTGGATGAAATACAGGCAGAGATTCTTCAGGTAGAGACGGAGATGCATTTTCATAGTGTGAGTGTGAGCATGAGAATCTCAGAGCGAGAATCATGACTTTAGAGGCCTTTCTTGTAGACAAGGATACATAGCTTGAGTGGCTTAGAGAAGAGAGGGACAGGCAGGGTGATATCATCATGGCAGAGAGAGACACTCAGGCTCGGATAGCTACTCATTAGGGATAGAGAGCGGCTTATTATTTTGGTTTATATCATGCTGCGATTCTAGAGGGTCAGAGAGTACTGTATTTTTAATGCATGGATTAGCAGTCTAAGGGGGCCATGCCTCCACCAACTCCATTTGTTCCACCACCTCCTCCTCCTCCAAATTAGGGAGAGGGTGGTAGTCAGACCTGATACTACATGTTGTTATATTTTTGAGAGCATATTGTATATCTAGATCCTTCTGAGATCCTTCTTTTGTACGATGACATTTATACATATATATTTGATTTATTGGATACTTTGATACTCTTTTGTAGACACTTCCATGTTTTTGATATGATTCATATCTTATTCATATCTGAGATAGTTGAGCTTGAGTTTTGATATGGTCATGGGTTCTCATGCTTTGATAGATGTTTAGATTTTGATGCACATGTGATTATTATCTTGGTCTCTTGATGAGTTAGATTAGATATGTGATGACATCATTTATGCTTATTGAATTATTATTGATATATGAATGTGTTTCAAATGATTCTAAGTGAATATGCAAATGAATGTTTTTGAGATTTTCTTTATGCAAATAAATATATGGATGTACTTAGGATGTAAGAGTAAATTCAATGCTTGAATGCTTTGTTTTTGTCATTTTCTCTTTCTCATTTATGAATGCAAAATGTATGTCATGGATATGCGACAACATTAATATCAGTAATATTGATGTATGTAATTATCTTGGATTTCAGATGAATCAAGAATTTATTTTAAGCTCAAGTCCTTTTTTTATGCTTTGTAAAATGAATCACGCAATATTTAAATGCATCTACATGCAGACTCTTAGGATTGTCACTGATTTGTATAGATTGTAGCATTTTATCATCATTAGATGTTTGTTGTAATGGACATCACCTGATAGTACAACTGTCACTAATACCCACTAGTATCATGAAAGTATGAATACTATGTGTATTGGATGCAATGTCAGAAATAAACTTAGGCATCAAGGCATAGAAGCCAGGATGACAAGTTAGTTATCTCCTTTTAATGTTTAGAAGAAGGTTCTGTTAAAGTGTAATGTAAGATATGTGACCCGTAATGACCTTGAAAATTTATATCATTGGGTACATCATGTAGCGTACACCTTAGTGAGAATCTAATTTAGAAAATAGACAAGGAAATCGTTTCACCCTCACCATAGTTTACACATAACAAGGATCAAGATATATGCGGCTATCCACTCATGTTGGAAGCTCTTACCATAAAAATCCAAGTTAGGTGAAATTTATAGGGTCATTTGGAACAATCACCATACACAGAAAACAAATAAAATGTTATGCCCCCTATCCTTGTGTCTCTTTGTCTTTGAATAGACGTCACAGAGTTACTCAGAAGACATAACAATAACCAATTGAGAATCAATCAAAGAAAATTTATAACCACTTAGATGCCCCTAGTATGAAACATCATGGGCACATAAAAGAATCATAATCAAACCAAGATCAAACTATGTGTTTAAGTAGTATTGAGAAATAATGTTGATTCATTTGTCAAGCGTAGTAAAGATTCATCAATCAAAATTTGGAATTTAAGAAATATGTTTTCATGTCTGAGTATATATGAGATTAACTTTGTCATCAATGGGAATCCAATGTAGTGTTTAGAAACATTGGTTGATTAAAGTGTTGAGAAACACTAGTTTTTTTTTTATTAAAGTGTTGAAAAAAACTAGTTCATGTAAGTTCTCAATTAAAGTGTTGAGAAACACTAGTGTGATGTATGTTACATGTAGGTGGTGTTGAAGAAACACCTTTATTTGCGATAGTGACATTTGAGTGCAAGTATTGAGAAATAATATTTTGAGAGGCAAACCATCCTAGACCAGAATCTTAGGACAACCTAGTAGACATGAACTAACCATGCTAGAAAAGATGCCCCTAGTGCCGAATGACTATTCCTAAAATGGAAATGCAGACAAATCCCAAGAAAGGATAGGACATTTGTAGGGAATCAAATTCACCAAATAGCACAGGTCTGAGTATCAAGGTTTAGTGTCTTTAGTGCATTGATAGATAGAGCATAGAGTTCGAGTGACGCCTATTTGCAAGGTTTTTATCAAGGCACTTTTTTCTTTTTCAATTTTTTTTGGTAGTATAAAGGCACCTGTTTGCCAGATTTTCACCAAGGATACGTTTTTTCAAGACTTTTTCCACTATTTTTTTATTTCTCTAGGATCAATTTTCTGATTTTTTTTTTGGTATTTTCAGAGATTTTCACCGCATAGGCTCTACTAGCCAGACATCAAGTGTAGAACCACTTCAAATGTAATGTATTAATGGGATCAAGAAGAACATCTCCCTCAAGTGTAGCTAACTAATAAGCTAGTCCCAAAATTTGTAGTAATGACATAAGGTCCTAGCCAGTTGGGTTCAAACTTTCCTTTCTGTTCTTTGTTAGGCTGGTTCTTAGGATTCTCTTTCAGAACGAGATCCCCCACTTGAAAGTGTCATGGTTTGACCTTTTTATTGTACCCTTTTGACATGTATTTTTGGTAAACTTTCAGATGATCAAATGTTTGTTTCCTACATTCATCAAGTAAGTCTAAATAATTTACCCTATCAATGCGGTATTGTTCGTCAGTAACAAGGCCTTGTAAAGATACCCGCAAAGTGTTTGAAACACTGAGAGGGGGGGGGTGAATCAGTGTTTAGCTTATTATTCAAATTCAACAACTTAAAAATAAATCAAATATACATCCAATGAAGCTTAACACAAGAACACATAACACTTGATATGATTACGAGGAAACCTTTATTAGAGGAAAACCCCGGTGGGAATTAGTACCCACAAATATTGTACTAGTATAATGAACCTGTTAAAGTTCCTTTGCCCTTTTAGAAGCAGTCTTTATAATATGAGTACAATAACCTGGTTAAGGGTCTGAACCTGTTATGAGTCTTTTACAATTAACCCTATTAGGGGTGAGGACTCACTGTCCAAGAGCTCACTGCTCAAAGAGAAAGAAGGCTACAACCTCCTGAAGATAGATATGCACTATATCCAAAAATGAACTGTTGTATGTTACACAGATGTCTGATCAGTTCTAGTTACACACTTATGCTCTTAAATTTTGTAAGGGCTCTCTCTCATACTAATATCTTCATACTGCTCTTTTATACATCTTCTCTGACTATTTTGATGACACTTCAAATGTATCTTTGCATTACATATATATATCTTTACGCCTGAATAGATGCGACTACAAAAAGACCTTAGTCAGCCCAAAAATATAATACACAATGCTTCCAAACAAATTGGCTTAAGCATGTTTACAACAATGTTTAATATATGATTACAAACTTAATACAATAGGCGCTTAGCCTTTACATAACAAAAGATTACACGCTAATCAAAATAATGAAGTCAGCTTCATACTTTGTATTCTAGACTGTTGGTGTACTTATTCTTTTTGTAACTTGTCTGTACTACAATTATATACTATGTGTGTATAGGGTAAGAATAATAACATACCATAGATCTTAATTCTAAATGCGCATATCCTGATGTGGTCATATGCACGTGCGTTGATGCCCTGATCGACTGTAAGCCACTATTCTGTTCTGTCTACTACACTTAGTCAATTTTCACTTCATAGTTTACTGTCAAAACTTCATATGAATTTGTTTCCATAATGACAACAAAAAATAAGCCGTATACTCGCTGGGAGTCAACTTTCCAACAATCTCCCCCTTTGTCATTAATGGCAACAAAGGAATGTGGCCAAGTTACTCAAAATTGACTAACACAAAAACGGTATATCATTATACTTTATAATATATACTACTCCCCATATATACACATATTCCTTGTATATTACTCCCCCTTTGATATTAATGAAAAAGGTGTCAAAATTGTAATTCTCTAGATACTTGCTCGATATATGCATCTGGATATACAACCTGAAGATTCTTTATCTCTTGCTACCAGAATGCCTTCATTGCATCAACTGGCTGGAGATGGGCGCATAGAGCATAAGTGAGCTTCTCCATTTTTATCAGGTCCATGCAGGGACCTTGATCATATGTGACAATAGTGGCATCAATCTATTTGATGTTCTCATCTAGAACTGCTAAGGAGGTGGCAAGTGCATTTCTCAACTGAGTCTACCGAGTCCTTATCTTATTGATCTCTATTTTAGCTTTTTCTATCTTGTCAAGTTGACCTTGATAGATATTGTTGTAGATGTTCATATCTTGTGTGGATGTCTCGACTGATTTCCTAACACTGTCAACCAAAATGTCTGCCTCCTCTATCTTTTTGATGTGTTTAGAGGTGAATTTTACCCTGTTCATGCAGTTGGCTATTACATTTCTACCTTTAGCTACCAAATCTTTCAACATAGACTGAACAATCTTCAATGATTTTAAGTCTAAGGAAAAATTCTTTACTAGTTCATTCAACCTTTCCTTTTTGTACTCATCTTCTGCAATTCTAGTAGCTAAGTCTACTAAGCTTGTAAAATGTGCTTTAAAGCTTGTTAGCATACTGTCTACATCATCCACAGACTGAATTTTTGCTACTTTCTTGTCCGTAGGTACTAGGTCATTCATAATGTTTACTGATTCTAAGAAAAGAGGATTCCTCATAACCTATTTCTCTTTGGCCTTTTCCATAGCTAGGACACTGATCTTGATCAGGTCTTCTTCTCCCCAAGCATCCAGACTTGCTGAGTCAGGAGTTAAACTTGAAAACAATGAAGTAGATGGTTGAATGGATGGTGTGAATATGGTATTCTAACTAGTATCCATGCATTCAATTTTAACTGGGATCTCCATGACTATCGTCTCATTGTTTTGATTATCTTCCTCTTTGTTCAAATCTGTTGAATCTATAGAGGGAAATTTATCTTGTTGCAAAGATGTATCATCAGTGCATGCCTTCTCTATCTCTTCTGAGTTTACAAATGCTTTTTCAACCTTATCCATATCATTATCAGAAGTGGTCATAGATATCTTGATATCATTAATCACTATAGTATCCCCTGAATCTTTTGCTGTATCAGAGGCTATTAAGACTGAGGGCGCTGGAACCTGTGGACCTATTTTAGGTGCATCCTGAATTACTGGTTCTGCAAACTGTTTAGGAGGAACTAGAGTTGCCTTAGCTGTAGGCGCCGTCGATGGATACATATGTCTATCCATAAATACCCACTCAAATTATTTCTGAGTCTCTTCACCAACCAGATAATACTCCTTATTCATGATATGGAGAACTCTTGTTTTGGTTCTTAGGTGCAGCTTGACTAAATCCAACAAAATAAATTTCTCATCATGCGAGCACATCGGGAGAAGACTATCTAATGTTTCTTCCCTTATCCTCATATCCTCTTCAATTGCTTGCCTCTTTAACATATCAAGTATGTTCCATACCTTGTCTAGTATGATAGTCTTGAGTTCCAACATAGTCCTTTTAAACTTGATCATATGAGAGATGATCATAGAATGAATCTCTGATTTGTCTATCTCTTGATACTTGTAATATACATTCTTGAGAGACTCTAGTCTTCCTTCATTGATAATTCTATTCCTTAAGACATTAAGACTCATTCTAGGACCTACCTTAGGAGGATCTTGTTTGTTCTTTACCTTGCTCCTTGTAGTTCTTGAGAATGGATGACTAGTGGGTGCTTGCTTCCTTTCTCTAGACTTCTTGCTAGGTACTGATGGCGGAGATGCATCTAGATCAATGGTGGTTGATGGCGCATATGTATCTTCATTTGATTTTTTCTTCTTTTTCTTGGGCATATCATCAGTCTTTTCTATTTTTACTTATGTGGGAATCATCTCAAGTTCTTTGGCTATCTTACCTTCTCTAGCTTTGTCAAGATCTTCTTGTGTAACACCATGAAATTTTAGGATATTTGAGGTAATCCTAGATGCCTTCCTTTTGTTCTCAGTACTATATAGGATGAAATCAACTTGATTTGTCTTTTCTCTATAAGTGCCCCATCTAGGTTCATTGGGATCCTTGGGCACAGATAGGATAACTTGTGCATAACCTTCCAAAACATGTTATTTGACTTCATAATCAAGAGGGTGAATCCATTTTGTGCTAGGTTCAACTGCCTCCATGCAAGTACAGTCAGTCTCCACCATGAAGCATATGGTGTCTTTGTACTTCTCAACTATTTTCTCAGGTATCCTGAACCTCTTATGCATCTTGATCCTGAATGTCTTGATGTCCATAGAATCCTTCACACTACTCTCTGATGTGGCTTTTAGTGAAATCTATGACATAGTGGGTTTGCTTCTATCTAGGTAGAGATTTGCAACCTTTCCTACTATGTGGAAGTAGAGATATATGATCAGTGAACCAAACCTGAATATCTTTCTCTTGTCATGCTTGATAGCTCAGATGTTATCAATAAATTGAGCACACAATATCTCACATAGGTTGTACTGAGTATTGTCTTTCACCATTTTTATTGCTGCTAAGACAGTGGCTATAGATACTCTATTTAGTCTACTTGCATGCTGGAATTTATAACCTAGTATCATGGTAACTAGCTTTATGTCATCTTCCTTGATGGGATCAACTCTCATACCATGCCTATCACTCCTAGATAAGCATGCTTTCTCAACTTTTTTCTTAACATCTTTACCAGTTGGAAGAACTGGTCCAGTCTTGGGTAGTCCAGTCATATCATGAATTAGATTAGTAGTGATGCAGACAAGAACCTCACCTATCCCGTATAGATCATCATGTATCCTTCTTGAAATAAAAATATGCGTGAATGTCTTCTACATGTAGGACTCCAAGCGGAGTCCTAGAGATTTCTCCTTCGACATCATCCAGTATGGACTTGAATGGATGCTTCTTAAAAAAAAATCTCTTCCTCTCAGCAATGTCGAATACAACAGGGGTTGCCATACTTGCAAGTAGGTTTAAATAGGGTTTCACCATAATTTTGAAATGACACGAATGCTAGGGTTCCATTCCAAATGTAATCCATTCACAAACCAATTAATCCTTCAAGCTATAGTCCTTTGATGCTTGATGCTTATCTGCTTTCTGAATGCCTCAATCTCAAATGCAAAGTGAAGCTATTTTAAGATCTTTTGCCAATTTATATAAAGATCAATTGCTTTTAATGCTCATTGCCATAAAGTGGTTTATAGAGAGAATTTCAAATTTTGTTTTGAATGAAGTAAAGGCTATGCGTGAATTCATACAACCTCAATTCATGATTTCATGCATGAATCCATAGGTGCATACTTAGAGGTGAGTATAGCAGCCATGCAGGGGTTTAGAGCTAGAATAGCTCCCCCTAAGACCATGAGGGTCAACTATTTAGAAGTTGAAGGTGCATCCACTAAGGATGCATTTTCTACCTTGATGTATTCAATGTCCTTTACTTCAACCCATATTTTATCTGAGTTAGCTTTGGCTTCTTTAAACTTGACTTCTCCTGATTCTTCAAACAAAGACTTCTTGGGATTCTCTTGTCCTTTTGTTCTTGATCTACAAAACCTTGAAATATGTCTAGCTTTTCCACATGAGTGATAGATGATAGGAGGTCTTGTGTTGTTATTCATCATGCTACATTGCTTAGTTGTGTGTCCATTGTAGTTACATATCTGACATGTAATGTTCTGCAAGTTTCTTTGAGGTTGATTTCTCTGATTGAATTGAGTTTGATTCCTTTGGTTCAGTTGTGGATGATTTCTTTGATTTGTTCTGCAATGAATAGCCCTATGACCAAACTTACTACAGGAGTAATAGTAACCATTGAAGGGTCTTAAATTCTTACAATCTCTTGCCAAGTGTCCATTCTTTTTATAGGCATAGAAAGTATAGTTGATTTCCTTGTGCTTATCTTCTGCTTTAGTCTCTTCATGATTTTCAGTTTTCTTTTCTTCTGAAGATTCTGTTAGAGCTTTCTTTCTTTCTTGTGATGAGTTGATCTCAATTTGAGCTAAACTGTATCCCATACCAGTGGTGTCACCTTTTAGATTTTGTGCATAGAGCTGTGATTTAATAAGATCAGAGCTTGTGTGTAGTTTATCAATCTTGTCTTTTTCTCCTGATAATTCAGATTCAATTTTGTTCTTGATATTTTCCAATTCCAATATTTTCATACTGGCTTGCATGAGTTCTTCATCCAACTGTTTGTTTTCTTTTTTCTTCTCTTCAATAGCTTTTAAGCTATCAGTAAACTGATCATTAAATTCTTTTATCTTTTCTTTTAGAGACTTGTTCTCTTCATTCAATTTCAAATCATTGGTGGGGAAATATTTTAGTTCTTTCCTTAGTTTCTTTATAAGCATTTGTGAGCCATCAAATTTTAGTTTGAGTTCTTCATTTTCTTTCTTAGATCTGTCTAGATCTTCAAGGGCTTCTTCAAGATTATTTTTTAGATGTTTGACTTTTGTTGAATCCACGATCTCCTCAAGTGGTTAAAATTTTCTCTCTGAGGACCAGGCTCTGATACCAATTGTTGGAAACACTGAGAGGGGGGGGGGTGAATCAGTGTTTATCTTATTATTCAAATTCAGAAACTTAAACATAAATCAAATATACATCCAATGAATCTTAACACAAGAACACATAAAACTTGATATGATTATAGGGAAACCTTGATTAGAGGAAAACCCCGGTGGGAATTAGTACCCACAAATATTGTACTAGTATAATGAACCTGTTAAAATTCCTTTGCCTTGTTAGAAGCAGTCTTTACAATATGAGTACAATGATCTAGTTAAGGGTCTGACCCTATTAGGAGTCTTTTACAATTAAACCTATTAGGGGTGAGGACTCACTATCCAAGAGCTCACTACTCAAAGAGAAAGAAGGCTACAACCTCCTGAAGATAGATATGCACTATATCCAAAAATGAATTGTTGTATGTGACACAGATGTCTGATCAGTTCCAGTTACGCACTTATGCTCTTAACTTCTTTAAGTGTTGTCTCTCATGCTGATATCTTCATACTGATCTACTATACATCTTCTCTGACTATTTTGACGACACTTCAAATGTATCTTTGCATTACATATATATATCTTTACGCCCGAATAGACGCGACTACAAGTAAGACCTTAGTCAGTGCAAAAACATAATACACAATGCTTCCAAACAAATTGGCTTAAGTGTGTTTACAAAATTGTTTAATATATGATTATAAAATTAATACAATAGGCACTTAGCCTTTACATAAAAAAAGATTACACGCTAATCAAAATGATGAAGTTGGCTTCATACTCTATATTTTGGGTTGCTGGTGCACTTGTTCTTTCTGTAACTTGTCGTACTGAAATTTCGTACTATGTGCGTATAGGGTAAGCATAATAGCATAGCATAGAGCTTAATTTTGAACATGCATATCCTGATGTGGTTGTATGCATGTGCGCTGATGCCCTGATTGATTGTAAGCCACTGTTCTGCTCTGTCTACTACACTTAGTCAATATTCACTTCATATTTTACTGTCAAAACTTCATATGACTTTGTTGCCATAATGACAACACAAAATAAGCCATATACTCCCTGGGAGTCAACTTTCCAACACAAAGATGGGATTTCAACCTCAATAGGTAATACTGCCTCAGTGCCAAAGAATAGGGAAAATAGAGTGGCTCCAGTTGGTGCTCTAATGCTTGTTTTATAAGCCCAAAGTGTCAGATTTAATTGTAAATGCCAGTCTCTGCTAGAATTACTCACAATTCTATGTAGGATTTTGAGAATATTTTTGTTAGATGCCTCAACTTGTCCATTACCTTAAGGATAATAGATTAAGGAATAGTGTTGAGTAATGTGAAACTATGTGCAAAGGTCTTTGATGTATTGGTTTTTAAATTGGTCCCCATTGTTTGTTACAATTGAAGAAGGTATCCCATATCTACAAATAATGTAGTTCAAGATAAACATAGCCACATGTTTTCAAGTGGCTTTGATCAGCGACATGGTTTCTAATGACTTAGTGAACTACTTAGTGGCCATAATGATGTATTTGTGTCCACTTGAAGAATTAGGATATAGTTTTCCAACCAAATAAAAGGCCCATTGCTTAAATGGCCAATGTGTGATAAATGGTATGAGTTCTCTAGCAGGAGCATGAATGATATTTCTATGTGTTTGGAATTTGTGACATGTCTTTGAAAATAGAACATCATCTTTTTCCATCGTGGGCCAGTAATAGCCTACTCTTAGTAATTTCTTAGCTAGTGAAAATCCATTTTAGTGTGATCCACATACACATTCGTGGACTTCTTTCAATGCGCGATCTGACTCTTCTTGGTCTAAACACCTAAGAAGTGTACCATTGAGACCTTATCTATATAAGTTATTAGTAATGAGGAAATAACGTGATGCTATCCTAATTAAGGCTCATTTTTCATTCCTTGATAAATGATCTGGTAAAGTTTGGTCAGTTAGATAGGAAATGAGTTTGGCATACCGGGATTGGTCTTGGGCATTCAAAGCAAAAATTATTTGGTACTCAAGGGTATCAAAAGCTGGGTAGGATAGTTCTTCCACTAAGAAGTCATAGTAGAACTGATGTTATTCTAATTGTAACCTGGATGCCAGTGTAGTCATAGCATCTGTAGCTTTATTCTCTGCTCTTGGTATTTTTTGGAATGTGACAAAGACAAAGTACTTCTTCAAGTCATCAACCAGTTGTTTATAAGGCATCAAATTTTCATATTTAGTCTGATAGTCTCTGTTCACTTGATTAATAATAAGTTGAGAGGCACCATACACATGTAACTCTATGATCTTCCATTCAATAGCCAATTTAAGACCATTCACTAATGCTTCATATTCAGAAAGGTTGTTGGTGAATGGAAACATTAATTTTTATGTTTTGGGAATCTTGTACCCTTGAGGAGTAATGAAGAGAACTCCTACTCCAGAACCTTGTTGTGTGAAAGAACCATCAAAGTATATCTTCCACAGATGTTTAGTTAGATACATTATTGTTTCATCAAAAAATTCAATTATCAGAGGTGCATCATCTTGCAATGGTGATTCAGCTAATTGATCTGTGAGGACTTGTCCTTTAATAACCCTTCTATCCACGTAATCAATGTCAAATTCACTCAGAATCAAGACCCACTTTGCTAGTCTTCTTGTTAATGCTGTCTTTCTTAAGAGGTATTTCAAAGCATCTATCTTTACAATGAGCTTTAGTGTATGTAATAGAATATAATGTCTCAATTTCTGTGATGCAAAGACAACTGATAAGCAATCTTTTTCAATTATGCTATAATTGAGTTCATAAGATACTAGTGTTCTGTTGATATATTAGATTGCTCTTTGCTTTTTAGTTTCATCTTCTTGTGCCATCAATACTCCCAGTGATGTAGCCATAGCTTAAATATATAGGAGTAATGGCTTTCCATGAATGGGTGCCATGAGAATAGGAGGAGTAGCCAAGTACTCATTTAATTCTTTGAAGTTATTTTAACAATGTTAATCCCATTTGAAGGTGACACCTTTATGTAGTAATTTAGTAAAAGGTTGTGCCCTATCAGTAAGTTGTGACATAAATCTCTTGATTGACTAGAGTCTTCCTTGTAATGTCCTCATTTGACTAATGTTGTATGGAGGTGAAATTTCTAGTATAGCTTTGAATTTTCCAGGGTCCACCTCAATTCCTTTTGCTGATACAATAAACCCTAGTAGCTTTCCTGATTGAACTCCAAAGGCACACTTCTTTGGATTAAGCCTGAGTTGAAATTGTTCCATGCGATCTAGTATTTTCTATAATTCTTCAATATGAGTAGTTCTTTCTTTTGATTTAGCTAAGGTATCATCCACGTAATCCTCCATGTTTTTATGTATCATATCATGGAATATGCTAGTCATAGCTCTTTGGTATGTAGCACCTACATTCTTCAATCCAAACGACATAATGTTCTAGAAAAAATTTCCCCATGCACATGTAAATGCGGTCTTCTCTTGGTCTTTAGGAGCAATTTTAATCTGGTTATAGGCCGAGAAATCATCCATTAATGAGTACATTTGATAGGGTGTTTTTAGATCTATGATCATATCAATATTTGGTAGTGGAAAATCATCTTTAGGACATGCTTTGTTTAATTATCTAAAGTCTGTATAGATACTGATAGATTTATCTATTTTAGATACTGGTACCACATTAGAAATCCATCCTACATAAGAGATGACTCTTATGAATCCATCTTTCAGTAATTTTTCTAGCTCTACTTCTACCAGTAATGCAACATGAGGAAGCATCTTTCTTAGTTTTTGTTTCATGGGTTCAATCCTAGGAGCTATAGATAAATGGTGCATTATTAATTCAGGATCTAGTCTAGGCATATTTGTGTAAGACCATGAAAATTTGATCTTTTTCTCTTTCAGGAACTCAGTGAATTGTTTCTTCTCCTCTTCTGATAAGGATTATGCTAGGTGAACAAATTAAGGAACTTCAGCGGTTCCCAAGTTAACCGGTTGTGTGGAATCTATCGAAACTAAAGATCTTTCTTGAAAGTACTCAGGGAGGATACCAATAATCCCATCTTTTGGCACCTCTGGGAGGTTTTCACCATCAGATTCATCTTTTATTTTAAATTTTTAGAATCTGATACTGCCACAACATTGTTTTCACCATCAGTTCTTTTCTTCTTTTTATTTTTCAATTTGTGACTAAGAAAGTTGATATTCTCCTCTAACATGTTCACGCTCATTACATTGGTGGAAGAAGGATAAGGTTCACAAGAATTTAGGTAGCAATCCAAAGTGTAGTCATTAGGGAAGTTCATGATAGGATTAGGATCTAAATTTGTCCAATCAATTAAGTCAAGGTTTATCAAGGATAATGAATCAGAGTTTGGTAAGGACAGAAACACATCAATGTCAAGACTATTAACTAACAAGACATGTTCTGTTAAGTCAACTTCTATAGCATTTAGATCATCAAGAGTTAAATTGTCATTAATAGAGTCATAAATCATCTCATAATGTCCTCTAGACCTAGTAAAACACCATTTTCTTCATCAAGAATCCTAGGTAATGGTATCTCATTTGATTCTAGAATAATAGTAGTGTTAGGGGGAGTGTTAGAACTCTCTCCTCTTTGAAATCTTGGTGTCAACTTATGGATCACATCTACTTAAATTTCCATGGTAGCATTAGATAGGACATCCCATTTATAGTCATGTGAGTCTGGTATTTCATCATCTGATCTGTTTAGAAACTCAGAAATAGTTACCTAATGTAGTCTATTAGCCACTTGTAGATCAAAGTGTGGTAAATCTAGGATGTGGGAAATTGTGACCAACTTCCCCCAGTTAGGATGTAAATCTTGTTGTTGGGGTGTTACTTCAGTAGTTTTTTCTATCAATGGCACTTCTGGAGTGTCTTCTATTGTTTCCTCTACTTCTTGGATAGTAGCTTGTGTCAATAAAGGAACATGAGTGTCTTGTGGTGTCTCAAAGCTAGGTACATATCTTTCTCCTTGATATCCAGGATACTCTGTACCAATATGAAATCATCTCTCATAAGTCCATGGTTCCAATACTGTTTCTTCTTCTTCATCAATTCCTTCATCAAATATTGGACCATCTCCTGAAGTAGGGTTTTCAGATTTATTATTGAAACCTAGTCTTGTCTTATCTTTGGTATTTCTGAATTCCATGTGTATAGGTTCAAAAATTCCGTTTCCTTGTCACCTAAAGGTCCCTTCCCTTTATATCCCATTTTTTTGAGAAGGTCATAGCCTTTGCCATATTTTTCTGGTGATATTTCCACATGTTTTACCTCATTTTATTTTGGTTATCCCTTGTAAATCCAAGCCAAGACTGGTTTCTCTTCATTTTCATCCTCTTGGGAGGTAAATTCTTTAACCATACCAGTTGCTTTGTGAATATCTGGTTCTTTAGATGTAGTAGGCGTGAAAGATGAGGAAGGTTTCCCATAAGATCTTGGAGACACTAGAAGTTTTGTCAATGATGGAGTCATGTCTAGTTCATATTCTCCCATACTAGTTTCTTCAATTTTTAAGGTCTTTCCAAAGCTTCTCATAACCATGTCTTTAGTAGTTTCAAGTACAGTCTCTTTTGGAACTTCCTTGTTATGAGGAACCATACTATTTGCTTTAACATTGTTGCAAGTATAACTAGCATCTGCAGGAATTGTTACTTCCATCCCATTATGTGGGAATTTGATACATTGGTGGTAAGTAGATGGTACTTCTTGCATTTCATGGATCCAAGGTTTCCCTAATAGTATTTTGTAAGCCAAGGGTAGATCTAAAACTTGACAGATCACATTTCTTTCAACTGGTCCTATTCTGATTGGTAGAACAATGATACCTTTAGAGGATCTTTCTTCTTCATCGTAAGCTTTGATAGTGATCTTACTTCTTGAATCAATGGTTTGTTCTAAGAGAAACAACTTCCTGATTAGATTGAGAGTACAAATGTTCAACCCTACGCCTCCATCTATTAATACACATCTGACACAAGATTTGTGAATTAGGAATTCAATGTGTAGAGGTTGGTTATGTGGATGTGTCAATGATTTTTCATATTCTTCTAAAAAAGAGAGATAGTGTGGTGCTAAGATATGATTTACCATTGCTTGGAATTTATCTACATCGATGTCTTTTGGTATATTTTTTGAATGTAGGGCTTGTTCAAGAACTTCCCTATGCACTGAGGAGATTTTAAGTAAGTCAAAGATAGAAATTTGAGCAGAGGTTCATTGCAATTGATCTACCAAGTTATAATTTTCTGCTGGAATGGTAACTATTTTTCTTGTTGCTGTTGGTTTGGGAATAGTGATAATAGGTACCTTGGAAGATGTTTCTAGTTTTGCTGAGGAACTAGGTCCTTTGATTGTGACTTGTGCTTGACTTCGAGTCACCAAATTTGATTGTGTAGATGTGTTTTTAACACCTTTAATAGTGATCACATTGATTGATTCATATTTAATGTCCAACATGTTGATCACATTATCATTATTGGAGTAGGTGTAGTTCACTTCATTTCCTTTTCCTTTAGATGCTTCCCCTTTCTCATAATTAGGGAATGGTTTGTTGAATGTCGTATGGTATTCATTAGTGGTGTGTCCCTCCACTTTGATTTTACCTCCTTCAATAAGGTCTTGTATAACATGTTTAAGCTTCACACAATTATTGGTCTTATGTCCCTTATTCTTGTGAAAGACACAATAAGAATTATCATCCCACCATTTTGGTTTGACTTCTAGTTCCCATGGTTTTGAATCAAGAATCGTAAGAAATTTTTTGTCTAAGAGGGTCTTCAAAAAAGTCTTAAGAGGTTAACCCAAAGGAGTGAATGTTCATTGAGGTTTGGAAGTCCATGGTCTACTCTTGTTTTTGTCATTGTTTTCTGTAGGTATTATGGTTGTTACCTTGGCTTCTTTGTTTGCTTGCATGCTATTCATTAGATGCATCTACCACTCCATCGTTAACAACATTCTTGGTTTGTTTCCACCACTTAGGATTGTTGTTGTAGTTGGTTGATTTGCTAGCACATTGAAGGGTGATTTCTCCTTTCTTAACCATGACTTCTTCAATACAGATGGCATTCTTGATCATCCTATCAAAGATAGGTGAATATTTCATTTACAAAGCATAGTTTAATTCATGTATCAAGTTGTTTATGAATATTACCATATTTTCTGATTCGGGAATAGCTCTTGAATACCTCGCAAAGATTTTCTTCCACCTTTGTAAAAAGTGTGTAAGGGATTCACCGATTCTTTGTTTTGTATTACACAAGTCCATCATGGTTACATCATTTTGTATATTGTAGGAGTAATTTTGGAAAAAATGTTGTATCAACTCCTCAAAAGTTTTCACCTTAGGTGTGAGTTTGGAGAACCACTCCATAGCATTTCCACCTAGACTTCCCAGAAATAACCTCATTAGGTATGTTGGTTTGTGCATGTACTCAATTCTTAGAGCACAAAAATCTCTTACATGGTCATGTACATCACTCTCTCCCTTATACTTGTTGTATTTAGGCCTTGCCATGTTGGAAGGAAACGGAATCATGTTAATACTCTTGTCAAATGGAAATGGACAAATGGAGTCCAAAGAGTATTTTGTTTTTGGTTCAACCTTCTCTTGTTTGAGTGTTGCAAGTTCAGCTTGCATTAAGGTTAACTATTTGGTGAGAATAGAGATAGGGGTTGGTACCTCCTTTTCCTTTAGTCTTTCAACATCATAATCTTTAGGTAGTTTCACTCCAATGGATGATAGATGGAGAAACTATTTCTCTTTGTCTTCACCAATTATCTTTTCCAATGTTCTTTGGAATTTCCTACTTTGTTTGAGTCTATTGTACTCTTCTTCGGGTATGTCTCCATCACTTTCCGAGTCAAACAATGGATGAGTGATGTGAATTTTTTCCTCACTACTAGTGTCTTCTTGTCTTTGGTTTGTGTCATTGTTGTATTCCTTAAAGGTTGTAGCCCATTCGTTCCTAGGAGCTTCCATTGTGGGTGTGGGTGAATCTGTGTCAAATAGAGGATTGTAAGATGTTTCTCCTTTTTTAAAATGTAACAATCTAGGAGGTACTTCTAATTCATTAGAAAGATACTTGTTACGTCTTGTGTTAACCATGAACCTGTATCTCAACTATGTCCAAATTTTCCCAATAATGTCAAAATGAAGTCTAAAATGTGTCTAAGCATAGGATTAAAATCTTTGCTCATTGAATCACATACACACTCAAATGCTAATCAAGATATGACTATCACCAAGCATGCAATGGCTCTCATTATAATACCATATTAGCCAACCCCAAATGCAAGTGAGGGCACAAAATGATGAGTATCTTGGGACAATTAATTTTTGCCTTGCACAAAGATTATCACCCTTTCAGGGATGAATCAGGTAGTTTGAATACAAATTTGTTGTTTATAATGGGGTAATCCATTCAAAACCATCTCCCATAGAATTGCACAAGGAAAATTTGAGGCGTATAGCCCTATGAGTACTCAAATGTGTGTATTTTTGCAAGAAAGATTCAAGCAGCTCCACTCTACACACACCCAAGCATGTTTAAGGAATGATGTCAAAATTCCAAGAACAAAACCAATTCCATCTTCTGAGGTTTTAGCCTACAAGGAAGAAATTAGTTATAGTGAGTTGGAAGGGTTGGTGTAAAACCTGTCCTCACTTGGGTCATTCCCGGGAGATTTTTCCTCAACCGGAAGGCCCTCTAATGTTTAATAAGCATAAAAAGGATTAGCGAGCTTAGGATTTCAAGATTTTTGATTCTTCAAAAGAAGAAGAGAATACTCTCCTAGTCCATGCCGTTTTCTCCCAAAAACACTTCAATCACTTTTTCTTTCCCTCAAACCACTTCACTCACAACTCAATCCCCCATGTCGAGTTTTTGATTCCCCCACTTGGAAGGAAGAGAAAATCCTCTAGTGAGACTAAAAAGAAAGATTAAGTTTGATTTATATATTCCTAAGTTATGAAAATACAAGTACTTGAAATCAAAGTTTGATTGTTCTTTGACCACAATATTTAATGCTTTTCTTGTTCAATTGCAAATCCCAAATTTAGACAATGAGGTTCTTTTTTTCCACAAAATTTAGGTGACTTGTATTGTTCAATTACTTGTCCAAAGGAAAATTAAATGGTGAATCTTGTTCAATTAGTCCCACAAAGTTTAATGATTTTACTTGTTCAATTACTTTTCCAAAATGAATTAAACAATGAGTTTGTTTGCCTTTTTCATTTACTCCAAATTCCTCTCAAGTTTTAGATCAACTTTTGATTTTCTGATTTTCCTTGAAGGAAAATAGCATACTCATCTGATTGATTTAACAAATGATTTGAAAATGTATTTAATTTGAAAATATTTGAACAAGTTAAGGATAAGTTAATCTATTAAAACTTGAAAAAACACAAGTTAACAATCCATTTTCCACCCTTTTTGAGAAAAAAAGGGTTTAAGACAGCAATCTACAAATAAATATTAGGTTGTTTAACGGGTAGAGGAAAACCAGATGAAAAGATTAGTGGTTAGAGAAGAAAAATCCAAGTCAAATAATGAAATGTGATCCTATTTTCCCTGAATGTGATTGCTTTTACTCAATGCGACTGCATTTCTCGAATGCGACCCAGGATTTACTAGATGCGATGATTTACCATAAGCGATTCAAGGTTCCCCCAGATGTGAGCTCCGAAATCTGGGATGCGATGCACTTTTTGAGATGTGATTAAATTTCCCTAAAATGAGCCTTGATCACTAAATGCGACCCTGTACCTACAAATAGAGAAGAGAAATTAGCTCAAAATGAAGAATAAATGAGGTAAAATTTAAGATTCTGCCCTATGGTGGGTGCCAGAAATGTGTGTGTATTTTGTGGTTCCTGTAAGCTACAACACAACACTTCAATAAGTCATTACATTAGTGTAAAAAAAATAATAAGCCATCAAATCAAACACTAAAACTGACTTATTTCTTCCTATCTAAGAGGAGTGTGAAGAATGCTATAATTACCCTCAGATTATGCATTAATCAGTGACATACACAACCTAGAATGGAAGATTCAATTGAAATTAGCCTATATGCTCAAGAAATGTTCATTTTAGCTTTCAATTTGAAGATTATAACAATGCAATTAAGATTTACTCTAAAATGCATAAAGATTTCTAAGAATGCTAGCAACATAAGTTTACTTCTAAAATTAGGGGCCCATTGTGCTTAAAATTCATTCTATTTATAGAAGAATTAGGTGAATGAGAGGTTGAGATTGAAAGTGGAAGAGAGGTGGAGATTGAATCTTTGGTGATCCATGTGAGGTGATCCAAGTGATTTCACTGCCATTGGTTAGGGAATTGAATTTTCCCTTTGGTAAATGGAAATGTAATTAGGGGATTTATTTAATTCCTTATATTAATTATTTTAGCCATATTTTGATTTATTTTGATTGAATTGAATTGTTTTTTATTTAATTGATTTAATTGGCTAAGGCAATTGATTTGATTTAGTGATTAAATTACTTATGAGATTAATTTTGATTTAATGAATTATGCCAATAAATTGAAGAATTGTCTTGACATAATTAGGGGTATGATCACACTAAGGGCAAATAGGGTCTATGGTCAGAGCATACCAAATTAGGGTGGTTACAAATAGATGTTGTAATCATTCACTATTATGGATAAGAGGATGAATGAATCCTACAAGCACATCTATGGATCAGATTGAAACTTTCAAGAACTAGAATAGCAAAAGGTGAATTTGGTTATCAAGAACCAAGAACAGAGGCTACCGAGCAACAAAGGTATTATTCAATCACATTAGGTGATACACTTATACATGCAATATTAAATAGATCTATAATAAAAAATAGGAGATTGCATACACTTAGGTCAAAGTGTAATTTTCTTACATTCTAACAAGTGAAGAAAAGTATAAAAATCCTTTCAAGGAAGGTGGATTTAACCATCCAATTGTAAATCTCTTAACTGAGTGCACACTAAATAGTGTTTCTATAGATCTTAACAGAGTAGACTTTAATAGGTCTCCACAAATACTCCTAGCAGGGTAGATCATCAGAAGTGATCCAATTGTAAGCCTTAACTGGCCCCTTCCAATCTGAAGATAGTGAAGAATTTGTGGGTGTCATCCCCACCGCAGTTTTTACTTCCTTACAGGAGTTTTCTGCGTTATCATATCTTGTGTTATGTGTCAATTAATTTCATGAATACTTCTATGAATGATCACATGTTTGATTAAGATAAAATAATTGATATGTCTTACATCAATAAAGCATAGAATAGATGGTTGGATAAACAATTGATTACTCAAAGGATAAACAATTCATATTATTAGCACAAGGGTTTTTCTTAGTTTTCCCCTTTCAAAAAAATTGTCTCTTGTGTTTTATCTTGGAGCTTATTGTTTCTTTTGGTGATAGTTCTTGATTCAATTTTCATTCATTCATTTATGGTAAGAAATCTTCCTTCTTGCTTCACTCTCTTGGATTATTTCCTTAAATCTCTTTCCATTTTTTGTATTTTCTCACATGGTAACATAGCTAGCTAAATCCTTGTTTGATTGTTGCATGAAGGTACTATTGAAAGATATCTCAGTTGAGAAGGAGAAAACATTTTTTGTTGATTGATTTATTTCTTGTTTGCAATTTTTTTTTTTTTTTTGCAAATCTAACATCTGGTTTTATACCTAGTTCTAGATGTAGATCTAAGTTTATTTATCTCTATTTCAAGTTTTTTAAAGATCTAACCTCACCCTCTGTTGGGAAACCACAAGGGTTTTCTAACTATCTTATTTTCAAGTTTATACTTTGCTCAATATATTGTGATTAGTTATTATTTTTCTCAAAAATCTAATATATCTAGATCTAACTGCTATTTTTTATTCATTTTCAATATCTCTAGCGTTTCTTGCAACATATCTAACATTTTTTTTGCATATTATGTGTTAACATGACTTTCAATATCCTTTTATTTACATATTCATTTTATTGGATCCATCCTTTTATATACATTTACAACATTGAAATTTAATATACTTACTGTTCATTAACATTCTTGAAATGACTCCTCTTGAATCGGCCCCAAATGTTGCATCATTATAAACTTTTTTATTTATAATCTTCTGCTATTTTAAACTCTATTATAACAATTCAAGATTCAACAAGTTTTAAATGTATGAGAACTATTTGAACTTCTACGAAATATTTTTAAATCCTCCAACATTGTTGTTAAAAACATTTTTACTATCAAAAGGTTTTTAAATATTATTAAAGAATTTTTTTTCTTCTTCTATACATCATCTCTCTCTTCCTTTCATCCTTGGCCACTCCCTCATTCTCCTTAAGTAGTGTTTTTTTTTTAAATAACTGAGAGGGGGGTTGAATTAGTGGCCTCAAAAATTAATCCAATAAATCAACTTAAAAACTGTATACCACAATTATAAGCCTCTAGTTATCTTCAATCCTACAAGATGTATGCCTTTAAATAATCTTATCAAATAACTACTTCTCAGAGTTCACTCTTAATCCTTTTTCTTATGCTTTACCGAATATCAGTCTAGCCTTTACCGAAATACAGTAAATAACTTAGTGTTTACCGATTAATCCTATTTTAGTAATGTGTAAAGAAAATTATTAAAGAAATGAACCATATACACATTTGACACATGTATTTTTAATGTGGAAACCCTGTTAAGGGAAAAATCACTTGGGAGCTGTAACCCAAAATTTTCACTCTTCTAAAGTCAGCTCGGTGAAGAGCCAACCCTGTTAAACATTACAAACACATTGTTAACTGCAACCTTGTTAGAGGATTTAATATAATAGTTTGTCACTTGATATCTGGAATTTCACTATGCTATCTTCATGAGAAATTTTTTGATACTCCTTGGGATGTATCTCAATATATGAAGGATAGTTAAATCCCACTTTGTTAAGAGATTTTTTGAATCAATGGTTAAACTGAAATAGTATATGATCTGTTCATAAATACAACTTTAATCTTGCAGATGTTCAGATCTATTGTAAGCTCATAATACCTTTCTGATCAATGTTTCTTTTCTATTCCTTTTCTCCACTTCTTTCTTCTTGGTGATGTTGTTGCTTCTTTATTGCTCGGTGTCTGCAGAAATATTAGCTCTATTCTTCAACTTGTTTGATCAGGTCTGAATGAAGACTTCTTATCTTCACCAGTAATCTCTTCAACATCCTCTTCTATTATTCCTCCTAATTCATAATGAATTATCTTGTCTCTCTTATAGACATGATTTCATCATTTCTAAGTCCTTGTCTTTCTTGTTCTTGACCTGATCTGCAAATCTCGCCATTCTTGCTTTAAATTTATCCTACAGATTTCTCCTTGATAACTAGAATAAAACTAGCTTTAATCTCTAGCTTATATGTAGCTTTTAAATAGTCGATGAAAACAATGTAATCAATCAGTTAACTCCATATTTATCTCTTTCTAGCTAAGTCTTTTGCCATTTCTAAACTTCAGTTCTAATCGGTGTTTAACTCCTTTTCTCAGTCTTGACTTCAACTATCCTCGGGCATCTCTGTCTGGTAGGGTTGTCTGTCCTTTGGGAAACACTATGACATTTAGTTATGCTCAGGTATCACTTAGGTTCTTCTCAGAAATTCTTTCTCAGTATCACTATGACTCTTCTCAAGTTTCTCTATCCGTCGGGGTGCACCGTCTGTCAGTGTTTGTTGTCACTTGGTGTATACTGAATTTTTAAGCATTATTGATAAAATAATATTTATTTTTGTGGTTCTTTGAAGTCTTTGACAATTTTTATATAACCAATCAGATTATATCAAGTTGACATCAATGACAATACAATACATTAACTAATTTAATGTCTTGCATTAACTTTTTGCAGCTCGATGATCATCAAATTAACATCTTCAAACATTCAATCAGTTATAGTTCATCAATCTCTCCCTTTGGCATTGATGGAAACATACTAAATTACTACTAATACAATATAAAATATATTAGTTGTAGTTCATGAATATACCAAACTTAGTTTTCTATAACCAATACAAATGTCTGGCTCTCGGTAAGCTCTTCTAGCTTAGATTTGTTTCTTGCAAAGTACTTTCTTCAATCTTCATTCCCTTCACTAGATAGATGTAGCAACTTCTGATTCTATCTCTCGCTTTGTTATTAAATTTCTTCTTTGATATTTTCTTTGAATCTTTCATTGATGTTTTTTGTCCCTTTGACTGTTCCTTTCCTTGATGGATAATTCTATTCATATCTCATTTTCCTTTAACAGTAATAGATATACTCTCTCCCTTTGATTCATCTCTCCCTTAGGATACTTCTCTCCCTTTGGATGATCATGATGGATATTTCATATGGATATATAATCTCTCTCCCTTTGACATCAATGCCAAACTATATCCTTCCTTTTTTCAATATACTCCTTGAATTTAGCTTTCTATCAACAATACAATAGCTCTGGTGTTCAGTGTAGATAAGTACCTTGCTATGTACTTATATATATTTGCAGTCCATCTCTTTTCTTGCATCAAGATGAATGATCTTTTGATTATGTGTAGGCTGATGCAGCCTCCTAGTCAACTTAGTGACCAATAGACAAGGGTCAGACCCCTAGTCTCTTTCTCAGGTACTCAAATGTATCTTTAGGCAATGGCTTTGTGAATATGTCTGCTAACTTTTCTTTGGATTGAACATATTCCAGTATCACCTCTTTCTCTTTCACTTTTTCCCTTAAGTAATGATACTTGATATAAATATGCTTAGTCTTAGCATGCATGACAGGGTTCTTTGATATGTCTATTGCACTATTATTATGACAATAGATAATAACTAGTTCAATAAATTTCATATTCATAACTTCCAGTAACTATTTGATCTAGGCAATGTTAGAGCAGTTTGTAGTAGCAACCACATATTCTGCTTCTGCATTAGATTGTGAGATGCATCCTTGCTTCTTACTTATCCCTATGACAAGTCTGTCACCCATGAAGAATGCTCCTCCTTTTGTGCTCTTTATGCAATCTAAGTTTCTATCCCAATTGGAATCTGTATAGACTTGAAGCTCAAATTTGCCTTCTCTTTTATACCATAAGCCATAGTCCTCAACATTCTTTAGATATCTTAGAATTCTTTTGATAGTAGTCATGTGTGATTCTTTGGGATTAGCAGAGAATCTAGAACCTATTCCAACTGCATGTGCTATATCTGGTCTAGTATGAACAACAAACATGCATTTTCCAATCATTGATCTATATAGGGTCTGATTTACCTCGGTTGACTTGTCTTCCTTTGTCATCTTGCATCTGGTTTCCATAGGTGTTCCAACTGGTTTGGAATCTTCCATCTTGAATATCTTCAACACTTCCTTGATGTATTTGGATTGTGTGATATAGATGCATGCATCTTGTTGAAGAATATGTAGACCAAGAAAGAATTTGAGCTCCCCAAGCATTGACATCTCAAACTCTTTTCTCATTTCATTAGAAAATGATTTTCATAACATATCATTACCTCCAAATATGATATCATCAACAAATATTTCAGAAATCAAAATGTTATCATTAGTATCTTCTTTTAAATACAGATTACTATTTTCACTTGTTCTTACAAATCCAATACTTGTGAGATAGGAGTGAAGTCTTTCATACCATGATCTTGGTGCTTGTTTCAATCCATACAAGGCTTTGTGTAGTCTACAAACTATGTTTTTCTTGTTAGGATCAACAAACCCTTCTGGTTGTTCAATGTATACCTCTTCTTCTAGTATTTCATTTAGGAATGCAGATTTGACATCCATTTGGTATACCTTGAATCCTTTGAATGCAGCATAAGCAAGTAGAATTCTAAAACCTTCTAGTTTAGAAACAGGTGCAAAGGTTTATCCATAGTCAATACCTTCTTCTTGTCCATACCCCTTGCATACTAATCTTTCTTTGTTCCTTGTGACTTCTCCATTCTCATTCAGCTTGTTTCTGAATATCTATTTGGTACCAATGACATTCTTGTCATCTAGTCTAGGTAATAATGTCCATGTTCTATTCTTCTCAATCTGTTCTATCTCTTCATTCATATCACTGACCCATTCTTCATTTTCAACTATAGTATTAATAGATTTAGGCTCAAAATCACAAATTAAACATCTAGTGTTCAGTGACTTACTTCTTGTTCTCATTCCGTCCTTCTTGTCTCCTATGATATAGTTTGTGGATGGTGTCTTCTAACATACTTGGCAAGTACTGGTTCAGATCTTTCTTCATCATTCTGATCATCATCGTGACCTTCATTTTGATCTCCATTGCTCGAGACATCATTTTGAGCAATTTCCTAATTTTTGGTGTTTGCAGCCCAATGCTTGGGTGCATTGTTGTGTCTCTTGGGAGTTCTACATTGTTGCTTGGGTAGAGTGCTAGGTTCTTCACTATAGACAAACCTGTTGTAGTCTTCTAGTTCCTTTATGCTTTCCTTATCATTTTTCTTTGCAAATTCATCACATCTGACATTTGCACTCTCAATTATTTTGTTAGAGGATTTGTTAAGACATTTATAAGCCTTGATTTTGGTAGAATACCCTAAAAATATTCCTTCTTCACCTTTAGAGTGAAGCTTTCCATTTCTATCATCTTTCAAAATATAACATTGACTTCCAAAAATTTTGAAGTAACTTACATTGGGTGTGTATCCATACCATAGCTCATAAGGTGTCTTATTGGTGTCTTTCTTTAATTGAACTATGTTCAATGTGTAGACAACAGTACTGAAAAATTCTCTCTAGAATGTTTGAGTTATTCCTTTCTCAATCATCAGTGTTCTGGCACAATCAATAATGGATCTGTTCCTTCTTTCAACAATCTCATTTTACAAAAGTTAGTGAATTCATCAGAAATTAATTCTCCTCCTCTATATGATCTTAAGCATTTCAGTTCCTTACCACTTTGTTTATCTACAATAGCTTTATACCATTTAAACATCTTGAATGCTTCTGATTTATCTTTTAAGAACATAACTATCATCATTCTAGAATAATCATCAACAAAGAGAATGAAATATCTATCACCATAGTAACTCTTTGGTCTCATTGGTCCACATAGATTAGTATGGATTGATTCTAGAATGACATTAGATGTGTAGGTTTTTCTCTTGAAACTAGACTATGTCATTTTACTCTTTTGCCAATTCTTACACATGACATAATTGGGCTTTGACAGGCTCGGTAAGCCTCTTACTTTCCTTTTATTTCTTATCCTAATCATGTTTTCAAATTCATATGACATAACCTTTTATGATGTCTTTGTTTCTAGCCATTAAACAAATGGTGTTAATATCATCAAGATAGAATAGGTTACCTTTTATTTTTTCACCAGTTCTGATCAAACTTCCTGATTCATTAAAGATCTTTGCCATTTTGTTCTCAAATGCAACTCGATGACCTATGTTATTCAGCTATGAAATACTCAATAGATTATAGTTAAGTCCTTTTACCTAGTATGAATTTTCACATCTGATCAGATTATTCAACATTATGGTTCCTTTACCTTCAACCAGACAAGGTGAGTCATTACCCATTCTTACTGATCCACCCTTATAATACTCAAAATTTTCAAATTTTTTCTTATCTCTAGTCATGTGGTGAGTACAACCACTATCAATAATCTAGACATCATTTTTACTAACCTTAGATATGAGTGTAGTCTCAACATACCTTTCCTCTTTTTCTGAATCATCCTTCATAGCAACAAATACCACCTCAATATCTTCATCAGATTCAGTGTCAGTATTCTTAGCTTTGTTCTTAGCCAGGTAACAAGATTTCTTCCCTTTGTCCTTGTAGTCTCAGGTATCTCTTCTGTTAGATTTTCAGTTTCTTCAGTAATATCTATCATTACCTCTATAAAAATTCTTTTCATATGATCTGTCACTGTTCCTGTCTTCTTTTCTTTTGTTAGGACATCTAGTAGAAAAGTGTCCAATCTCTTTACAATTAAAACATACCAATGGTAATTTACCTTTGTATCTACCTTTTCCTCTCTGCAATCTTCTAGCCATTAGTGCTTCAATCTCATCAAGTTCTTGGTCACCACTATCACTTTTACTATCATTTCTCATAGCGTGTTTATGACTTGACTTACTTATTTTCAAAGAATATTTGAATGCAGATTCAATAGATGGTAAAACACTGTTGTCAAAGTTATTCATCTCAAATGAAATAAATCTACCAACCAAACTATCTAGAGTGACATTGTTATTTGCTACTGCTCTCATTTCTTGTATAGCAGATACTCTAATAGAATAAACATGCAGTAAGGTTCTTACAATTTTACTTACCATTGTTTCTTCTTCAAGTACACCTCCAACTCCTCGGATAAAATTGACTACCTATTTGATTCTACAACTATACTGAGTGATGTTTTCTCCTTCTTTCATTCTTAGGTCATCAAATTTTCCTCTTAGGCTTTCTTCCTTAGCTCTTAGTACATTTGCATCTCCTCCATGTACTAGCTTCAATTTGTCCCACATTTTCTTTGCAATGGTGCATGTTTTGACATCTTCAAATTCGGCAGCAGAGAGTGAGGAAGCAAGTTCTATCATCATAGAATTGTGTTCATGCTTTTCTCTCAATTGATTAAGTGTGTGAGGTCTAGTAGGAAACACATATTTAGTATCCAAGTATCGAGTAACATAATTTCCAATACCAGATATGTGGAGTCTTATCTTTCTTTTCCATGATGCAAAGTTGTCCTTGTTCAACTTAGGCACATCATGTTTTCTCATCTTGTGATCTTTAGCTTAGGTCTTGAAACCTTCCTTCTAATAACACAAGCTCTGATACCAATTGTTAGAATAAATGAGAGGGGGGGTTGAATCAATGGCCTCAAAAATTAATCCAATAAATCAACCCAAAATTTTTATACCACAATTATAAGCCTCTAATTATCTTCAGTCCTACAAGATGTATGCCTTTAAATAATCTTATCAAATAAATACTGCTCGGAGCTCATTGTTAATCCTTTTTCTTAAGCTTTACCGAATAACAATCTAGCATTTACAGAAATACAACAAATAACTTAGTGTTTACCTATCAATCCTATTTTAGTAATGTGTAAAGAAAAACATTAAAGCAATGAACCATATACACATTTGACACATGGATTTTTAACATGGAAACCCTATTAAGGAAAAAACCACTTGGGACCAGTAACCCAAAATTTTCACTCTTCTGAAGTGAGCTCAGTGAAGAGCCAACCCTGTTAAAGGTTACAAACACATTATTAAGTTCAACCTTGTTAGAGGATTTAATATAATAGTTTGTCACTTGATATCTGGCATTTCACTATGCTATCTTCATGTGAAACATTTTGATACTCCTTGGGATGTATCTCAATATATAAAGGATAGTTAAATCCCACTCTGTTAAGAAATTTTCTAAATCAATGGTTAAACTGAAACAATATATGATCTATTGTAAGCTCATAATACCTTTTTGATCAATGTTTCTTTTTTTTTTCCTTTTCTCCACTTCTTTCTTCTCGGTGATGCTTTTTCTTCTCTATTTCTCGGTGTCCGCAAAAATATTAGCTCTTTTCTTCAGCTTGCTTGATTAGGTCTGAATGAAGGTTTCTTATCTTCACCAGTATTTTCTTCAGCATCCTCTTCTATTCTTGCCCACAATTCATAATAAATTAGCTTGTCTCTCTTATAGACATGATTTCACCATTTCTAATTCCTTGTCTTTCTTGTTCTTGACATGATCCGCAAATCTCACCATCCTTTCTTTAAAGCTTGCTTTAGTTTTATCCCGCATATTTCTCTGTGACAACTGGAATAAAACTAGCTTTAATCTCTAGCTTATTTGTAGCTTTTAACTAGTCGATGAAAATATTGTAATCAATCAGTTAACTCAATATTTAGCTCTTACCAACTAAGTATTTTTTTGTTTCTAAAGTTCAGTTCTGATCGATGTTTAACTCCTTGTTTGCTCGGTCTTGACTTCAGTTATCCTTAGACATCTCTGTCCGTCGGGGTTGTTTGTACGTTGGGCAACACTATCATATTCAGTTCTGCTTAGGTATCACTTAGGTTTTTCTTGGTAAATCTTGCTTGGGTATCTTTCTCGGGTATCACTCTGACTCTTCTCGGGTTTCTCTATCTGTCGGGGTGCACTATCCATCATTGTTTGTCGTCACTTGGTGTATACTAAACTTTTATGCATTACTGATAACATAACCTTTATCTTTGTTGTTCTTTGAAGTCTTTGACAATATGTATATAACCAATCAAATTATATCAAGTTGACATCAATGATAATACAATACATCAATTGATTTAATGTCTTGCATTAACTTTTTGTAGCTCAATGATCATCAACTTAACATCTTCAAACATTCAATCAGTTATAGTTCATCAATTTTTTTCACTCAGCAAACATCTTTTCTTTGGCTTTCTTTCTGCCTCTTTAATTGTAGCAGCTCAAAATGTTTAAAACTACAACATCACCCTTTTTCATCATTCTAACATTTGTGTGTTTCTCTGCATACACCTATGTGCATCATTTAGAGGATCTTCTCCCTTCACCGTTTTGTTCTAGCTGTCCTCCTTACACCTCTGCGCAACATATAGAGGATCTTTTCTTTCATTACTTCCAACTTCAAGGAAGTTAACAAGTATATATATCAATATATATAATTCTATTTTTAATAGTATATATATCTATGTTTCTTTTTCCAGCCTTCTAATAGTATACTAATAATTCTCCCTTGTAAGCGCAGTAGTTCTCTGGATTATTATTTTGGAAATAGTATTGATTATTATTCTTCCAAACATTTTCTTCTACATTTTCCTCACATTTATCTATGTAGGCTCTTGTCAGTATCTTCCAGATATATGTAACTCCTTTTCTCTAACGTTTCATCTCATCTATGGAGGGCGGTTCAACCATTGGTTATATCTCTATTTTTTTAATATCTATGTCCTTTATTAATCTATGCTTATGTTTTCTATCTCTGATTCTTTTATATTCATATTTTATTTTATTAAAGTGTTGTTTATCTTTAAATATCATATTGCTATTTAAATATAATTTAATATTTTGTCTTTGCACCTCTTATCCTATGCAGCATCATGTGATAAGGTTTTAGAGTATTGGATACTTCAGCATTTGATAGCGCAGCTTGCTACTGGTGTTGACTCCCTTCCACACAACTCTTCCTCAAGACCAGAAATATGTTTTAAAACCCCATCTTTAGCATTTAAAAAATGTTTTCTTTTCTCACCTTTCTAGCACTACATTGTATTTAGCGTAGCTTTGTTGTCATTTTTTTAGAAAGTAGCAGCATTCTGTCTATATTAGTCTGTCCCTCCATTTGTTGTTGTAGCCTCTTCTTTCTCTCAGCTAGCGCAACATCTTATCTCCTTGCAGCATTATAGGAAGTTCTAATCTTAGCTAAGTCTTATTTAGTAAAGTCTTATTTGCTTCTGCAGTCATAAAATTCTTTGGTATCCCATGTAAATTAAAAATGTTTACATGTAAACTAAAAAAGTTTTTTTTTATTATGTGCTAGTCACATGAGTTCAGTAAATTGGTTCTTATCACTGGATATATATCATTTTATTCTACTGTTGTAGGAGGTTTCTTTATTCTTGTTGGATAGTGTAGTCTTCTGGGTGAGAGTATTATTGCTGCCCAAGATAGTTTTCAGTTCCATTTTGTTTCATCTTTGATTCTCTGTATTTCAGTTTCATTATTTTGTTCATTATTATTCTTTTTTTGAATTTTGACCAATTACTCTTGGAAGGCATCATTATTCTTAGATCTATTTAATTTCATTATCGTTTAATATTTTAATGGATTCCTTCATTCAAATATTTTCATCTATTTTGTCTATTTGTATTAGTTTGTCTTCATTTCAATAGTTTCTTTTAATTATCAATAAGTTTATTTAATTAAATTTCTTTTAATTTTTAAAGGCCTTTGATTTAATTTAATTTTTTTTATATCAAATTGTGCAAACATATTGTTGTTAACCTTTATACATTATTTATAATTCACTTTTTATCTCTAATCCACGCTTTATTTTAATATTAATCAATTCTTCGTTATTATTTTAAACATTTAAAAAATAATAATCTTTTTTAAAATACAATTTGTACCATTCTGTTGCCTGACTTTCAGTCACCCTTTTTTTTGGCATTATTGGAGTTATGTCTGGTCAGTCTGGTCAGTCTGAGTCTAGGTCTAAGTCTTTCTTAGGTAGGCTATCTTTGTCGGGTTTTCCTGTCATTGCCTTTCCTTCTCTTAGCCGGGCAGGTTGTTCTGAGGTCTTTTCATATTTGGGTAGGTTGTAGATCCTAACCCGGCAAAGACTTGTGCTCCAATTGATGTGCTTTCTAAGGCAGAGATCGAAGATTGGTATAGATCGATTCTATAGGTCTCAACAATCCTAATGTAACAAACGGCGAGCAATTTGGTTAAGAAATGAGCAAGAACGAGCTCGGCGGGATTTTAGAAATCATCTTCTCCATGGCGGAATTCTCACTAAAAAGGTAATTTTCCGCAAAGGCAGAAAAGAAGAACTTTGCCTTGTGCAGGTTTCGCACCTCTCGGGTGATTTTTCGCAAAGGAGAATTTTACACTGTGTGGGTTTCGCACCTCTCGGGTGATTTTCCGCAAAGAAGAACTTAGCACTTTGCGGGTTTTGCACCTCTTTGGTGATTTTCTGCAAGCTTAGTTATAGTAAGGTGGGCCCGATGTATTAAAAGGGAATATTATATTATTGTTTTAAGAGATCAAATAAAGCATGTGCTTTAAGGAGAACCCCTTTTCTCATTTTTTGTGAAGAGAAGCCAAGTTGCAAATTTCCGCCAGGAGAAGCTCTTTTCTAATTTTCCGCCGAGGAGAAGCACTTTTCTCATTTTCCGCAAGGAGAAGCTCTTTTCTCATTTTCCGTGAGGAGAAGCTCTTTTCTCATTTTCTGCGAGGAGAAGCACTTTTCTAATTTTCCGCCGAGGAGAAGCACTTTTCTCTTTTTCCGCAAGGAGAAGCTCTTTTCTCATTTTCCGCGAGGAGATGCACTTTTCCAATTTTCCACCGAGGAGAAGCACTTTTCTCATTTTCCACCAAGGAGAAGCTTCAGCCTCATTTTCCACGAGGAGAAGCTCTTTTCAAATTTCCGCAATGGAGAAGCAGATTTGGTATTTTCCGTCGGCCGATATATCCATGGTTTCAAAGTCTTTTATGATTTTGATCACATGGGGCGTTTTGAAATCATTCAAAAGGTAAGTGATGTTTTGACTCCGTGGCCCAATTGATTCAGCCCGATAATGCAGGTTGGAGATGAAGAGTTTCAGATTTTATAGTGACCGTTCGAGTTCTCAAATTCAAAAAATCTTTTTCCTTTGCATTCTGTCTCTTTGTATTTGAAGAAGAGGAAAGGTCATTGGCTCTTAGAAGCCTGATGTATTGTAAAGTCTATAAATTCTATAAATAATTCAGTATACAGGGTCGAAAAACTTGTTAATGAAGCAGGGTGATTCTATTTACAAAGCTGAATTCCTGTTTGTTGTTCCATTTTCATAGTCTATTTGCATGGTGAATAAAAAGAACAGTTATAAGTGAAACTGATTTTTCTTAATGAATGCCATTTCATATCAGAGATTGTGATGTGATCAATTCCAGTTGGTCTTTCATTTGTAATTCTTCCACTGTTCACCCTTTATTGTAGTTGCATTTCTGAATGGAAAGTACACCTATGTTCTGAGACTGTGATTTCTTCCTGAATTCTATTTCTTGCTAAGGAATTGCGGTAACGGTGATTCCATTTGCCTTTCATTATATAGGTCTGCTTCTGTTCACCAAGTAGAACCTACATTTCATAAAAGAGTAGGATAGAATTAGTTTAGATGTTAAAATCAGGTGATGATCTATGATCAACATTCTACTGAGGGTTGTAGATTATCTTCATCTTATCCTTGCCT